>SNQJ01S0086865.1:33900-51328 GCA_010110895.2 Picea sitchensis
TATTTATAAATGGATAAATAAATAGAGAACTACTATTAAATAATTAGGATAACTTTGAATAAACTCTTTTCAATACATTAAATTTAAATTTAAATTTAAATTGTGTTTTTTTAAATATTTTTTTTTAAATAAAAGAGAAAAAATGTATTACCTTAAGAATTTCAAAAAAGTACAATGATCCTTGGTTGCCACCTGTTTCGCTGGCATGCCCATAGGAATGAAGAAGATAAATTATTTTGGCTTTGCCTTGAACTCAAGAAAGCGACATACAAACTACCAAGTGGAAGTCTCACTCACTGCCACTATCAAGTGGAAGTTTGACTCACTACCACTGTCTACATTACAGTGGGTTATGGGTTATGCTTCTACATATATTTAAACATTTAATGTTTGGAATTAATGCTAACTTTCATGTTAGCATTAATTCATCTTAGTTCATCTTGCCTCCTTGAAGCCTTATGTTTCCTAAGTTTGAACTCTGTTGCCTCAATATGAGGCTAAATAAGACCTCAATTTGAAAAGTTAGGATAAAAACTTATATGTGAGCCCGGAATTTATATGAATTTGGCAAAAAATTGGTTAAAATGACTAGTTTGTATGGATTTTTGTGTAGAAATTAATAGAACAACCTTGAACTGATTAGTAATAGTCCCTCTAGCCCGAAGGACAGGGACTAATAAGGTCATTTGTATTTATATTTATAGTTTATGTTATATGAAAATCAAAAGTGATGTGAATATGATGGAAAAAATGATCAACTTAAAAATAAATATTAATAAAGTTATTTTTAGTAAAATGCTATAATAATAAATTGATTATCTTAATTATTGAGATGTTTTTTTTTTTTGTAAGTGAGCATAGGTAACTATATTACTGCAAAAATTATGATACAAAAAAGGGGGGGTCTCCTAGTCTGCCTAGTAGGAAACCAGACTAGGGGTTCCTGAGTTGCGCTTACTGATATATTCGAGGGGAGGGACTGGTCTGCCACCAGGGGAAACCAGGCCAGTCCCACCATAACCAGTTTAAAGAAAAAAACAACATTAACATAAAAGGAAGACATATGCTACACCAACCTACTAGGCTCGAGAGGGTCGTGGTCACACTAACCATTCGACTAACCATTCACTAGTCCAGGACAGTGATATTTTTCTCCTCGCCATCCGCCTGGCTCTTGTTTTCCTCCTTCCGGGGGATCATGCGAGTCTTTCTGATGTGGGTTGGCGCTCCGTTGCCATCGGCTGGTGTGATATCCATGTGGTGGACATAGCACAAATAGAGGTGAAATTGAGCAGCCGACCGCTCCAGCTTAGATTTCTGGTCCTTCTCGACCTCAACTAATAGTTTGGTGATGGTTTCCAAGCCGTTGATGCGACTCAGGTTTTCTTCCAACATCTTCTTAAGTTCCTTGTTATCCTCCCGTCTAGCGTCTTCTGTTTCCGTAATCACTTTACCAATCATCATCTTAGTTATCTACACCATTTCCACTGTTTTTTGATATTCTTCTACTATGTATAAATTTAAAAATAGAAAATAACTAACATAAATGTTAAAAAATACTAATAAAATAAATATATAATATTTATAAATTATTTAATAAAAAAATTCTATAAATTATAAATAAAACGAATATGTATTATTTTCGTAAAAAATAATTTTAAAAATACTATAAATGAATTAATAAAATGAATCTTACTATGTAGAAATTGATAAATAAAAGAAAAACAAAAATACAAAATTAGAATGGTTTAGAACATGCATCTCCAATTTCAACTAACTTTTCTCCAAAAACAGTGATATGGTATAAATTGTTGTTTGAAAATAGCGATATATTCCATTCGTTTTTTTTTTGTTTTTTTTTAAATTAAAAACAAATAATTTCCAATACAACAACAATCTCCTCTACATTTTATTTTAACCTTTGGATTAGTTGGTAATTTAGTCTCTTCTCATAATATTATTAACATTTTATTTTAACCTTTGAATTTAGTTGGTAATTTGAATTTAGTTGGTAATTTAGAAAGTATCAATTTGTAAATAGTTGGTAATTTAGTATCTTCTCATAATATGCTCTCATAATATGGCTAACATTTTATTTTAACCTTTGGATTAGTTGGTAATTTAGAAAGTATCAATTTGTAAACAAATGTAGAGTGTACACAGAAAAAGAAAACAAATGTGTACATAGAAAGAGAAAACCAATGTAGGATAGTTGATGATAAGGTGGCTACGAATGCCCATATCAACATTGGATGAAGCAATTGATCATTATGCGAGGACATTTCACCATATTTGTGAAATTAACAATCAAAATGTTAATGTTGAGTTGTTTGTATTCTCATGAGATTGTTGGATTTTTTTTTAATGTAGGATAGTTGATGATAAGGTGGCTACGAATGCCCATATCAACATTGGATGAAGCAATTGATCATTATGCGAGGATATTTCACCATATTTGTGAAATTAACAATCAAAATGTTAATGTTGAGCTGTTTGTATTCTCATGAGATTGTTGGATTTTTTTTTTAATTTTAAATCTAAAAATTACATACTCTTAAAAATGTGTTTTAATTTTTTAGTAATAAATTTGAGTGGATGTTATTATTTTTTTGTTTTTCATAATAAAAATTAAAAAATTACATTTTAAAAGTTTTATGAAAAAATTATATTTCAAAAGTTTTTTAGATATGATTTAACCATAACTTAAATCCATTATTATATTGCCTTCAACAATATATAGGGGTTCGTTCCTCTTTGACTGTTATATTAATCTTTGTTGATTTAAAAATTTATGTGCAAAATTTAATGTTAAATATAATAAATATTTTTTTATTATTTTTTAATATATAAAATAATGGATTTTTTTAATATGTTATTGGTTGATAACTTTCAAGTGTTATTGAAGTCTTTAAGTGGTTCAAGAATTTATGTTCGATTGATATTTTCAAAGTGGTAAAATTAATGTTCTTTCATGTTTCTAGAAATCGATTTGATGCGTCGATTGCCACAACCATTGCATTGTGCTCAAGTCTCTATCCACATACATCCTGTATCGGATTCTGGGATCCATTATATGAGTATGGTTCTTATAATTAAAACATGATTTACAAACCCCGTGATATTTATGTGGAGATGAGAGCTTAGCTCGGCAAAAAGCTCGTACATCCAACCCAAATCCGCAGAGGATTTCACACATAAATCACCACGATCTCCTGCCCTCTCCTCGTCGGGGTGCCATACCCCTCATAACTCGATCAACAAAGATAACCATCCTACGGCTTATACCTTCGCAACCATCGACTCATTCCCGAGGATGCAGAGGCTAGAGCGTACCATAAAGGCGTAGGCTTGGCCTCTAAGTAGGCATAAGGCAGAAGGCAGAGCTAACCAAGGAATCGTAGGTCGAGGATGACACACAATGTACTTGTACATCACACCTCCTAGCGACGTGCAAGGAATGAGCCCAGTGATTAGTACAAATCCAGGTGCAAAGTCTACCTCTAATATGATATTTCGTTTTCCCAAAGTCTACCTTTAATACAAAGTCCACCAAAAACAATTACCTTTAATACAAAGTCCACCAAAAACAATTTAAGCAACTTTATTGCCCTTATTATAATAATAATCAAAGTTCAAATTTTAATTGGCATATCCATTATATATATAAATTATATATTTATACTTTATAGAGATAAACACTTTTACTTGGCCAATTAGACCCATTCTTTTAAAATATCAAAATACTATAAATCAATTATTTATTTATTTATAAATAGATGAATAAATAGAAAACTATTGTTAAATAATTAGGATAACTTTGAATAAACTCTTTTACTTTGCCAATTAGACCCATTCTTTTAAAATATAAAAATACTATAAATCAATTATTTATTTCTTTATAAATACATAAATAAATAGAGAACTACTATTAAATAATTAAGATAACTTTGAATAAACTTTTTTCAATACATTAAATTTAAATTTAAATTGTGTTTTTTTAAATAAAAGAGAAAAAATGTATTATCTTAAGAACTTTAAAAAAGTACAATGATTCTTGCTTGCCACCTGTTCCGCTGGCATGCCCATAGGAATGAAGTAGATAAATTATTTTGGCTTTGCCTTGAACTCAGGAAAGCGACATGTAAACTACCAAGTGGAAGTCTCACTCACTGCCACTATCAAGTAGAAGTTTGACTCACTACCACTGTCTACATTACAACGGGTTATGGGTTATGCAAACATTTAATGTTTCGAATTAATGCCAACTTTCAAGTTAGCATTAATTCATCTTAATTCATCTTGCCTCCTTGAAGCCTTATGTTTCCTAAGTTTGAAGTCCGTTGCCTCAATATGAGACTAAATAAGACCTCAATTTGAAAAGTTAGGATAAAAACTTATATGTGAGCCCGAAATTTATATGAATTTGGCAAAACTTTGGTTAAAATGACTAGTTTGTATGGATTTTCGTGCATAAATTAATAGAACAACCTTGAACCGATTACTAATAGTCCCTCCAACCCGAAGGACATGGACTAATAAGGTCATTTATATTTATATTTATAATTTATGTTATATGAAAATCAAAAGTGATGTGAATATGATGGAAAAAATAATCAACTTAAAAATAAATATTAATAAAGTTATTTTTAGTAAAATGATATAATAATCCCCGGATGGGGTGACACGAGGTGAGGTCAGCGAGGGGAGGTGGCAAACGGAGGTGACGAGGGGAGGCGGGGGGCCTTTAATACCGGTCCTCCCCACACACTCCGCAATTCAAGTCGAGCGTCAGCTCGGACCACCTCCGTAGTATGACGCGATCCAACACGAGCGCTCCTGGTCCGGCCAGCCAGAGCATTAAGCTCATGGCCTTAATGGCGATTATTGCGATTTATCTGCCCATCAGTCCTCACGGGGGTTTCATTGTGAGTGATCATTTTCCTGTGCAGCGCGACTGCCATCCCGTTCTCGGCGACTTGGTTTTCACCTCCGTCTCAGGCATGCCTCGGCTGAGGGGACGGCCACGCAGGGGGGCGGGCTGGTACGCCGCTGCCTCCAGGCGAAAACGACATCGAGAGTTTCAGGCCGCGGTAACTCTAGCCAGACGGAGACGTAGGCGGGCTATCCTCGCAGCGGATTCACCTCCTGGCACAATTGTGCAAGAAGACTCCAGCGCTCAGCTTCCTCCAGATTTTTCGGAAACGAAAATGGTCACCTTTCCTGATGACTGGGACCCCCTCACCCACTCCTTTCTCATTGGAATTACTTCCCGGGGCAGGACATCCTTCGACTCCTGTGCGACAGCTCCCTCGGACCCAGGCACTGAGACTTGTTTCATCGAGGAGGAGTAGTGGAAGAACGCCGAGGAGGAACAACGGAAGGACACTGGTGCAGCCACGGATACTAGATGTTTGGGACGTGACGACATGCATGCGAGGCCGCCCTCGCCACCTCCTCTCCTCCCGGAACAGCTGCAACTCATATTTGAAGTGCGAGGACTGGTAGAAGATCAAATCTACCGCGCGGTTTGCACAAGCCAACGTTTGGATATGCTCTATGCGGCTTATTCCACCGACTCACCCAAGCACCTATGTCCTACATGTGCTCAGCCTTTTGCTATACCAGTTCGTGCACCAGCAGCGAAGGATGACAATGCGAGCACTGGTTAACAGGTCTTAGAGTTTACTTGCTTTTTCTCCATGTTTGCTACTTTTTTTTCTCAGGACTACAGTCCTCTAGGCATTAGCTTGGTTAGCCTTAGTAACTATACTTTCAACCTGCTGTTAGTTCTGAACATACCCCCTGGTTTCCTACGGGCAGGGTGGCTCTATGATGTATCTAATTCTTGGACATGTTACAGTCAAACAACCAGGTGTCCTGGTTTCCTCTACAGGCAGAACACCTGGCTCCCAAGTGTCATGTATCCACCTTTTTTGGATGAAGTTTTAATATGAAAGGTTCCACTTTTTATTAAAATAAAATAAAATGATATAATAATAAATTGATTATCTTAATTATTGAGATGTTTTTTTTTGTAAGTGAGCATAGGTAACGATATTACTCCAAAAATTATGATACATAAAAGGGGGGGCCTCATGGTCTGCCTAGTAGGAAAGGATACCAGGGATTCCTGAGTTGCGCTTACTGATATATTCGAGGGGAGGGACTGGTCTGCCACCAGGGGAAACCAGGCCAGTCCCACCATAACCAGTTTAAAGGGAAAAGCAACATTAACATAAAAGGAAGACAGATGTTACACCAACCTATTAGGCCTGAGAGGGTCGCGGTCACACTAACCATTCGACTAACCATTCACTAGTCCAGGACAATGATATTTTTCTCCCCGCCATCCGCCTGACTCTTGTTTTCCTCCTTCTGAGGGATTGTGCGAGTCTTCCCGATATGGGTTGGCGCTCCGTTGCCATCGACTGGTGTGATATCCATGTGGTGGACATAGCACAAATAGAGGTGACATTGAGCAGCCAACCGCTCCAACTTAGATTTCTAGTCCTTCTCGACCTCAACTAACAGTTCGGTGATGGTTTCCAAGTTGTTGATGCAACTCAAGATTTCTTCCAACATCTTCTTGAGTTCCTTGTTATCCTCCTGTCTAGCGTCTTCTATTTTCGTAATCACTTTACCAATCATCATCTTAGTTATCCACGTCATCTCCATTGTTTTCTGGTATAGGGTTTCTCTGGGTTGCATGGCCCTCGGATCAGTTAACCAGTCCGCTTTCTGTGCCAGTGCATCCCATGTTTTGCCTTTGTTTTTTTCTCTTATTTCCTTTTCCCAGCGGGTAATGGTGTCTTTTCCTTTTGGTGTTACTAGAGTTTGGAAGGTGCCCTTTGCCTCTTTTGTCGCCTGCTCCATTCTTGGTATCCATCGTGGACTATTCGACACTTCCTTTCCAAGGGGGTTTCTCTTCCTATGCATTCACTTCATTCTCACCGTCCCGATGGGTCTGTCGCAGCTCCTTTGTTGGTTATTCATCCTATACCTCCCTTCACAACAATTCTTTTTTTCCCTGTCCTTGTATCTATGGCAGTCCCTGATATTGTGCTTCTTCTGATTACGGTTATTTCTGTTGTCGTTCCTCTTATTGGGCTTCTCCTACTGTGCACTTGTCCTTCCAATCATGACTTGCTCGTATTGGTAATCTCTCCCAATCTTTATTCCGATTGCGGTTTGTATGATCATGATGACTCGCCTTTTATCCTTGTACAGGTCCCTACCCCTGCTCGTATGAGATCTTACTGTGTTGTTGTTCGTATCTATGCTTTGGCATGGAGGATCGGGTCTAGGCCATGTCACTCCCTCATGCCTTATGTCATTCGTTATATGCAACTTGTCGTCTGTACTTTCCCTCGTTCTTTCTCCGCTTCTCTTTCTATCACTAGGATCTTATTTTCATACTCTCGTCTGATGTTGATGTTGATCTTGTATGTTGATTGGTGACCGAGTGTTCGACAATCATATCCTACCTGGGTTTTGCATGCCCGTCGTTGGGCCTTGCACTGCCCTTCTCAATGTGACCTGCCTTGCTTAACCTGCCTTCACGATCTTTTGTCGCTTGCTTGATGCAGTTTGTTCTGAGTTGACCGTTCGGGATGTTGATCTAGGTAGTGTCTAGTTCCGGTCCTTCCTTATCTACCCCCTCATTGGCTAGTCTCTTCGCCAGGCCATTCGCTGACCTGTGGACCTAGCGCAACTCCACTGTGTTCAGATTTTTCAGATGCTCCTAAATTTTCTGTAGGGAGAGGGCTAGGCGCCAACGTCTCTGAACCTTGCCCACTCTGGTTCCATTCTGGAGTCTCTTCATCATGTTGATGACCAGGGTGGAGTCGCCTTTGACAATTGTGTTTGTCATCCCTTCGTGCCTTAGGATTTCAAGTCCAAATTCCGCTGCGTTGCTGGTTGAGTTTCCCATACTCCCAGCGTACAACCGGATGATGTTACCACCACTTTCTCTGATAGCCCCTCCCATCCATACCACTCTTGGGTTGCCTTTTGTCGCCCCGTCAAAATTTAGTTTGAGGAACCCCAACGGGGGAGGGGGTCCAGTTGCAGTCTCCTATTTGGAGTTGTGGATCCCGCGCGACCGTTGAGTTGTTGCGCCCATCCTTTAGGTGAAAGAACTCCAAGACGCAGACATCATGGTCAGTAAGTTGCATTGTTTCCTTCTTGCAGTTGCGGCTCTGTAACGTTTCTCGTATTTGTGAGATTATTTCCTCCTTGAGCTTTCCTTCCGGTAGGCCTTCATTCTTGAAGATGTGTCGATTCCTTTCTTTCCATATTGCCTAGATTATCATCCCCGGCGTTAGTTCCCAGCAGAGGTTCACCATTTCATTTTTGTTGTAACTCTCATTCCAATTGTTGATGGTTGAGCTGATGTTTCCCTGAATCCTATTGGATTGGCGATATATATTGGCCGCCCAGTCCCATAGCTTTGTTATATAATTGCACTCGTCGAGGAGGTGATTGGTTGTTTCCTCCTTGGCTTGATAGAGGTGGCAGCGAGATCGACCTATATAACCTCTTTTCCTAAGATTTTCCCAGGTTAGAATTTTGTTGTGGAGTACTAACCATTCGAACAATTTGATTTTTGGCCATTGGGGGTTGCGCCAAATCTTTCCCCACTATTGCGCTGGGTCCTCCTCATCCTGGTTCGCGATGTACTGTCATGCTTCTTTTAAGTTGAATTCCTCTCCATTTTCCATGCCCCACCTTAATTGATCCTCATCCTTTGAGACTGCAATTTTCCTTTTCCCCAGATCCTCTTCCACCTCTTTTGTTTGGGTTGTGATACAATCTCTATTTTGGGGATTGAGTTTATCCCAGGTCCTCCATCTATCGCTATCAATTCTTTGCTTCCAATAGTGATGGATTTTTGTTTTACCTTGCACTGTCATTTCCTATTGTAGTTCCTCCCTATCCGGATGTTCCATTTTGGGTTCCTGTTTCCACTCATCCTCCCAGAATCTAGCTGTTTGACCATTTCTGACTTCTCAGAAGCTGTGTTTATGGATCCAATTCTTGTCGCGCCATGCTAGATTCCAGATGGATGATCCCTCCCTTGTGCCCATGAAATAGATGCGGTCTTGATCATTGATGTTCTGGGCATACTTGGCCTTCCAGAGGTTTGTCCATGGTACTGAGTTGTCCTTGACCCATCTCCACCAGAGTTTTGCCCCGTAGGCTTCATTGGTTATCTGTGGGTCTTGTAACGCCATGCCTCCTTTGCCTTTTGTTTTGCATACCATCTCCTAGACTACCAGGGCCCATTTCTTTTTAGTTTACGCACCTCGCCATAGGAATTCTCTTTGAATGGATTTTATCTTTTGTAGTACTCCTTTGGGAGCTGAAAACACTGTATGGATAAGCCTCCCTGTCAGGTTGAGAGCTCTGTAGGTCCAATTTTTTACCCTCTTTTCCTGTTTGTTGATCACTCCTTCCCACGTTTCCATTTTGCAAGCTTTGTCCATCAGGGGGATTCCCAAGTATTTCGTTGGGAGCGTTTTGCGTTCAAACCCCAGAATTCTGGCCAGGTTCCTTTGAATTGCAGGATTAGTGTTAAAGAAATAGATCATGGATTTGGAGTGGTTGATCTCCGCCCTAGAGGCTTCCCCAAAGTCTTCTAAGATTCTTTTGTAGGTTTTTGCTTCCTTGACCGTGGGTGTACCATGGACTAAGGTATCATCCACAAACTGTTGGTGTGTGGAGGTTGGACAATTTTTGAAAGGTTTGATGCCTTTTAATTCTCCTGTTGCAGCTGTGCTTTTTATGCTTCTACTGAGCACTTCCATCATCAGAATGAACAAGAAGGGGGATAGCAGGTCTTCTTGTCTTATGCCTCTCGAAGGCTAGAAGGGTTTTGCTAGGGCTCCATTGATTAGCAGAGAATGGCTTGTCATTGAGACTAGATTGACAATCCAGTTGATCTAGTGTTGTTCAAACCCAAAGGCTTCCAGCGTCTTGGCCATATAGTGCCAACTAATTTTGTCATAAGCTTTTGCCAGGTCAAGTTGGATTATCATCCCCCCTCTCCTTTGGCTTTTTAGCGTGTGTATAAGCTCATGGGCATGGATGATGTTGTACAATATTTGTCTTCCCTCTACGAATCCGACCTGTTCTTGTGAAATCAGTGTGAGTAGGAGAGGTTTCAAGCGATTGGCTATGACTTTGGAGATTATCTTGTACACTACATTACATAGAGCTATAGGCCTGTAGTGATCCGAGGTCCTTGCTTCATTTTCTTTTGGGATTAGTGTGATCATTATCGCATTTGAAGCTTTCAGGATGGAAGCCAAGCGTTTGGAGTCTTCCACCACCCCATAAACATCTTGTTTAACCACTTCCCAGTAGGCTTTGAAAAAATCCACTATGAAACCATCTAGGCCTGGGGCCTTTCCATTGGGCATCTCCTGGACCACTTGGTCGATTTCTTCCTTTGTTGTGGGTTTGTTTAGATTGATATTTTGTTCCTCGGTGACCAACCTGAGGATGTGCTGAGTTATCCTTTGTATGGCCTCCGTTCTGTCTTGATTAGGTTCTTGGGCTATCCCCTCAAAGTGATTGACCAATGTCTTTTCAATTTCCTTGTGGGATTCTCTTTCGATCCCATCCTGGTCTCTGATTTTTAGGAGTTTGTTGCGTGTTCTTCTTGCAATGGTTGTTCTATGAAAAATCTTGGTATTTCGCTCCCCTTCCTTTAGCCACCCGATAGCATCTTGCTTCCCATTCCTGGATCATCTAGATCTCTTCTCTTTTCCACTCCTCTATGTAACCCTCATCTATGCAGAGTTCCTGGAGTATCCTCATTCTTTCCTCGATATTTTTCTTCTCTTGGTTTATGTTTCCAAAGATTTCCTTGTTCCACTCCTTGAGTTTGTATTTGATGTACTGGAGTCTCTTATAAAGTTTCAACATCTTTGTCCCTTGATCCAGTAATTCCTCCCTCCACCAATGTTTGATGTTCTCTTTGAAAGTGGAATGATCGATCCAAAATTTCTCAAATCTAAAGGGTCTATTTTTTGGAGTGGTTTGGAAGTTTGCTTCCAATTGAACTGGCCAATGGCCTGAACCCCCCCATGGAAGGATGTTGCACTCTAAAGTTAGTCCTTACAAAATAATGGACTCCGACACCAGGAATCTATCTAGCCTTGTAGCTACTTGGTAGTGGTTAATTCGTTTGGTATTCCAGGTGAATTGGCCATTGTTGGTTCTAATGTCCACCATCTCCATTGCTTCAATGAAAGCTGAAAATTCCTTCGCGTCTCTGTCTAATCTCCTGGTGCCCCCTTTTTTCTCCGCAAGTGTTGTGATGATGTTGAAGTCCACTGCTAAGATATAGTGGAGGTTGCGGGCTCGGGTCTGTAAATATTTGATTTCTAGGAGCATTCTCCTTTTTTCCTCCAACCTCTGGGGGCCATACACATTTGTGCATAGAATCACTTCATTGTTACCTATAATTTGCATGTTAACCGAAAGTGTGTGTCTCGTTGCTTCAGTTGCTAGTAGGGTCAGCGAGTGTGGGTTCCATAAGGCGAGTATAACGCCTGCCATCTATTGGCCTTCAACAACCAAAACCTTGTACTTAATCCATTGTTTTTTACTGATTGTTTACATTCTGTCTACAATGCATTTTGTCTCTTGAATGGAACAGAGGTCGGGTTGTTCCTTCCTCAGTCTATTTTTAAGGATTCCTTGTTTTCGTGGGCTATTTAGGCCTCTTATATTCCATGTTATAATCTTCATTTAAACATGTGGGGGGGAGTTGGGGAAGAGATTTTTGATCTTACCTGAATTGATTAGCATGGATCCTAGTTCTTGTAGGGCTACGCTGCTTGATTTCCTTCCTTTTTTCTGCCTCATCTGCTTGGGTGACTGTTGTGATTGTCCCTCGCCTGCTTTGATTCCCAGGTGTCCTATCTTGCCATGCATGCGCTTGATCCCTTTGGTTTTTGCTTCCTCTCCCAAAAGGAAAAGGTATTGGATACGATCTAATTGCTCCACTGGCACATTGTCTACTCCTTGCTTTTTCCATTGTTCCAATATGTTCGGGAGGTCTATTCCTTCCCTTTCCACAATGTCTTTGAGATACAGATCTTTCGTGCCTACCTCTCTTGGTGTCATTTCCGAGTCTTTGTCTGCCTCCTGCATTGGGGTGTTGGTATCTTCGTTGCCTCTTTCCATAGGACTTGCGCTACCTCACTATTCCCTCTTATTGCTTGGAATATCTATGTTCTCCTGAGTTGCTTGTTCTCTGGTTTCTCTAGCTTTTGTCTTTTCCTTTCCTCCTTCTCCCCTTGGTTAGCCTTCTCCCTTCCTTTTGGTCTAGTCTTGGCTTCCAGGTTGCTTCATGTTGGGGCTTTGCTTGGTTTCTTGTTTTCTCTGTTTCTATGGTTAGGTTTTACAAACTCATCCTCATCCTGTTGTGTTTTGGTATTTTCTATTTCTTGTTTTTTGTTGAGTGGACATTCTTTGATTAGGTGTCCATGTTCATGGCATCTTCTGCATCGGAAGGGGATCTGCTCATAGTTGATGCTTTGTATCCATTCCTCATCCCTGAATTCTAGGCTTATGGCTTTGGGAGCGCCCTCGACACATCCATCTCTATGCAGATCCTTGCATATGATGTATATCTCCCTTTTAGGGTTGCTTCCGATGTCTTGACATATTTTCCCAGCTTGTTCCCGATTGCTTCGAAGGTGGACGGAAACCAGTAGTCTAGCGGTAGGGAGTAAAACCTCAACCAGACTGGGACATTTTTAAAGGTTCCTTTCTCTGGGGAGAAGTTTTCCTTCCATGGCCGCATGTACAACCTTGCTGAAGCGTGGAAGTATGCCCCCCCCCTCAAAGACTTTATCTTTGTCCTCCAGGTTCATAAAGACTGTTGTGAAGAAACCTTTCGAGCCCAGGTGGAGTTCCACTTGTCCACTTGGCTTCCACTGATATTTTATCTAATTGCGCAACGTTCTTTCTGTGGGCCACAACCCCATGAATTTGCAAATTAGTGCATGTGTCTTCATTTGGTCTCGATAGAGTTGTGTTTGTGGGTCTTCCAATATAACCCTTGGTATCATTGCGGTTTTAGGTTTACATGGGTTGCGCCCATTTGTCCCACTGGGGTTCGCTGATTCCTGTGCTTCCTTCTGGGCTTCTCTGACTTCCTCCCCCACATGATCCATTTTTTCTTGGTTGCTCTCCTAGTTCTTTTCCAATCCTGATTCCGAGGTGCTTGTCAACGGTTCTTTGAAACCAACACCCCGTGGGCCTTTCCCCCTACCACCACTTCCTGCTTATATGAGGGGGTTCCACTCCCGCCCCCTTTGGTAACCATTTTGTGCGCTATTGAGACCGTTGTTGTCAAACCCTAGCTTGTGGTTTCTTCATGGCTTTTCGACAGCGTGTAAAAGCTTTAGGGTCTATACAATATCGATTAATTATTGAGATGTTGAAAAAGTTTTTAAATAACATTTTTTTTAATAATTGTTGGATACATTTTGCAAATAGAGGTTACAAAATGGTAATTCACCATGGGATCACTATTCACCACGGTGTTAAATTTTCTAATAGTTTTAACTACAAGAAACAAAACAAGAATTCTAAGTATTCGATGTTCCCTAGTAGTTTTGAGGTTGCTTGTCAAATTCGTAGTTGAATGTTCTAAAGAGATTGTCATTTATTGTATATTAATAGGCCTGAGAGAAATAGTACCAATTTCGACAACTTCCTTGACTTCCTCTTGACCTTTTAACAGTGGGGATTTGATTCTGTGTCGCTCCAAACTTGGATGAAGGAATTACCAACTACAATCACTGAGAGTCTTCAACGACGATAGGTGCCTTGTTTCTAGGATGAGTTGATTGTTGAGTAACATTCAGATTCCAAAGTGCATGTATCTGAGAGGAGAGTTTGTCTAAGTATTCCTTCTGAGTAGTCATTGTGCCCATTAATAGTTCAATCTTGGTTTAAAGAGTTTTCATACTTTTGTTATGCTCCTCTAAATGGGTATGGAGAATCTTGATTATTTCTATCACAACCTTCTCTTGCGATGTTGATTGCCATTTGTTGCCTTGATTTCATCATTCGAGAGAGATGATGTGACTTAAGGGATTGGAGGCTCGTGCTTTGACTTTCTTAAGTATATCCACCTCCCCCCCTCTTTTAACCATGACCATATTGGCCCTTTTATCTTCCTCTCCATTGAGCTCATGAAGCACATGGAACCAAGTTATTTGCGTGAATTTCTTGGAGAAACTATTTGCTCTTTCCAATATTGTTGCTAACTGAAAATTTGAGGGGAGGGATCCCCCCCATGTGTTGGATAATGAGATGCAAGTTGCCAAGAATGATCATTTCTTTAATCTACAATGTTATGGCTAATTTGAGGCCCATTAATAGTCGATAAGCTTCTGCTTGATTATTTGTCCTTGTTCCTAGTTTCCATTCATATGATTGTGCTAATTTCCCCCTAAGGTCATAAATTGCCCCTCCTGTACCTACCTCCCCGAGATTTCCTTTCAAGGCTCCATCAAAGAAAAGTAAAAAATATTGAGTTTGTAAGGTATTTATCAGAGTTAAAAAGAAAAAATTTCCCTCCACTTTGTAAGGTGGAATGGTGGGTACAATGGTAGGTGTAGAGCGGTGGGTCATTTGTTCAGTTCTTGATTAATGTGACCTTCTCACCTTCCTCTAGATGTCAAGTTTCATTTGGAATTGTTGTAGTAAGGATTTGTGTGGAGTGGGTGGTCTATTGGTTGCATTGTCTCTACTTGTCTTCTCATTGAGTTTCCTACCATGTTTCATTTGGCATTTTTGGTGTAGTTGGATTTTCCATGGAGTGGATGGCCTATTAGTGGCATGGTCATTACTTGTCTTCATGTTGGGATTTCCTATGGACTTGGTGGTCTATTGATGGCATGGTCTATGCTAGTTGTGGTGCAATTTGGCTTGGTCTCAACAATCATGGTGTGTTATAGGTTTCTATGGTAGTTGTTGGTTTGTGCTCGTCTTCTTGTTGGGTTTCATTCGATGGTCGTGGTGCACTCTGGATTTTGGTAGTCATGGTGCAATGGTTGTGGTATTTAGTTGTAGTTGTTGGTCTCTAGTACACCATAGGTGAGTTGTTAGCAATTGCATACAGGAGCATTTCATTATCAGAGGATTGTGTGTGGGGTTCTTACACACATGTTGGGTTTCATTCCAAGGTCTTACATACACTAGCAAATTGGCATTGGAGCCTTGCCATTGGTCTATGGTAGATATCAAAGTATGTGTTTCCTCTTGTGATCTTGTTCTTCATTTTATTTTGGTTTGCTTATATCCATGTGTGTTTGCTTGTCATGTGCAATATGGGTTGCCTTTGCCTCTATCTTCTGTTAAAGCCTAAGTTTTTCCCGAGCCTTCACAATTGGTGTTGTTGCATTAGAGTTTTGGGGTTTAACATGGCTTGGTGGGAGTTGACATTGTAGCTCCTTAGGGTTTGGAAGCTTGGAAGGGTTTTGCAACTTGTAGTGGCTATAAGGGATTGAGCTCTTGGGGCTCAGGGTAACCATTTGTGGGTTATGTTCCCCCTTCCACCCCTTTCTATAATTTTGTGATAATTTGTTCATGTCTCTGAATCTTGCCTAAGAGGCCTTAGTGACTATTGCTCTAAATTATGTGTTGTTGCAGTGTGGAGAGTGGGTTACTCTTGCTTAAGCATTGGATGTCGAGTTGGATTATGGTAATTCAATTATTGTATTGCTCCATACCATTTATGGATATTCTGACAATGATTGAGTTCAATTGAGCATTTTTGTTTAGGTTCATTTTAAAGACAAAACATGGTTGTTTTGTTTAGGCCTCTCTAGATTGTATATTCAAAACAAGATTAGTGGGATTTCAACTTAAGCCTATTGTAGATTTGAATGCAAGTGTTGTATGTGGAAGGGTTTTGAACCTTTTGCATATTACGTATGAATGGAATTTTATTGTAAGCATCTTGTTGATTTGAATGGATCGATATTACTATGCATCTCTAATTGGGTTGTAGGAGTTTAGTGCTTATGTTGTTTTACAACATTTCCACATGTACTGTAATCTATGAGTTTAATTGAACATTTTGTCTAGGCTCATTTAAGGACAAAACAAAATAGCTTTGTCTATACTTAATTTTCAAAGTTTTTAACTACCTTCAAAATCTATAGCTAGGCATCTCTAGATTGTTTATTCACAACAAGATTAGTGGGATTTCAACTTAAGCTTATTGTAGATTTGAATTCAAGTGTTGTATATGGAAGGGTTTTGAATCTTTTGCATATTGCATATGAACAAGATTTTATTGTAAGCCTCTTGTTGATTTGAATGGATCAATATTATCACGCATCTCGATTCTCTAATTGGATTGTAGGAGTTTAGTGCTTATATTGTTCTACAACATTTCCACATGTTATTGTAATCTCTAACTTTAATTGAACATTTTGTTTAGGCTCATTTAAGGACACAACAAAATAGCTTTGTGTATAATTAATTTTCAAAGTTTTTAACTACCTTCAAAAGCTATAGCTAGGCATCTCTAGGTTGTTTATTCACAACAAATTAGTGGGATTTCAACCTAAGCCTATTGTAAATTTGAATGCAAATGTTGTATATGGAAGGGTTTTTCATATGTTGACTAGTGTTGTATCTAAAAGGTGTTGTAAATTGAAATGCAAGCATTGTACATAGAAGGGTTTTTCATCTCTCTATTGGGTTATCTATCTCCGATTCGGTTTTCATTTCTCTATATTTGAATGTCAGGTTTGTATATGGAAGGGGTTTTTATCTATTAACTCGTATATAGTCTTCATTCTTTAAGTCACCAAGCATGTCTATATTATTTATTTATTGATTGATTCAATGCAAGTGTTGTATCAAAAAGGTGTTGTTGATTTGAATGTAAGCATTCTACATAGAAAGGGTTTTCATCTCTCTAATTGGGTTATGGGAGTTTAATACTTATATTGTTCCACAACATTTCAATATATTATTTTAGTGATCTATGAATTTAATTGAGCATTTTGTTTTGGCTAGACAAAACAAAATAGCTTTGTATATACTTAATTTTCAAAGTTTTTAACTACACTCAAAAGCTATATTTAAACTTGTCTAGATTGTTTATTCACAACAATACAATTGGGATTTCAACTTAAACCTATAGTAGATTTAAATGTTGTATATGAAAGAGGTTTTTATCTATTGACTATTGTATATTCATTCATTATAACACTAGGCACGTCTATATTATTTATTTATTGCTTGAATACAATTGTTATATCAAAAAGGTGTTTTTAATTTGAATGCAAGCCTTGTACATATAAGGGGTTCTCATCTCTCTATTATTTACAAGGGGTGTTCCTATAGGTAGGGTTGTCTATATTATATTATTTATTGGCATGAACAT
>SNQJ01S0086865.1:51338-65686 GCA_010110895.2 Picea sitchensis
AATCAATTAATGACTCACTTAATAATTAATCATTCATTAACCCTTAATTAAAAGTTAATCATACTTAAGCTAATCATAGTAAAAAAAAAAAATTAATTAATAACATATAATTAATTAAGGTTATATAATAATTAATTATAATTTAGCTAATTTTTAGGATTATTTATGAAATTATTCATATTAATAAGTAAAGGGTCATTACAATAACTCTGATGCATACACCATTTTGAGTGAAGTTTTTTTCAAAATGTATAAAACTTCATACTATATGCAATGGTGATATCAGTTTCTATTGATTTTTCCATATGATTATTGAGGATGGTAATGGCCTCACATTTCTCCTTTGTTTGATTGTGGCAATAGTCTATTTGAGACAATTTCTCGATGGTAGAATTTTGGTGTTTCTCTTGACACAATGTATTTGTGATGGGGAGACCATTTTACAAACATATGGTGCATATTTGAGCACTTGCTAAACTTGGTGATCATTGTGAGATCATGTTCAAGTTTTTGATTGAAACACTCTAGTGGATCGTCAACACTTTTAGCTTTGTTGGATCACATTCAACGTCATCTTTTACTATCATTCATGTCTTCTTGGAGAGATCGTTCTTTGCAACATTCTAGACTTACCATCATGATTCATTCCTTTGCTCTTGGAGGATTTTTCTTGTAGTTAGCTCTTTGTTTGTTTCACTTGTTCTAGAGTGGTGTGTGTGAAGAGTTTGGAGACAAATTGGTTATGTAGATTATTATTCTATCTTCAGTTTTTTAGCACTTCATCATGAGCATATCGATGTTGTCATTGCTAGTCATTTCGTATTGATTCTTGATGGTCGCAAGATTATTCTCCTTGCACCTTATTGAGGATCTAGTTGCAGTGTATTGATGGTTTCCTACATTGTTCCACTCAACGACTTATCTTTGATAGTAGCATAGTTTGAAGCTAGCTTTGCTACTCAACGAAGATGTTTGAAGTTGTCATTAAGAGGGAATGTAATGTAATGCCATATTCTTCCAAATGTGTTCATTATAACCTTGATGTAATGATAGTCTAGTGGCCATATTTACTGTTGTATAACTTATCATTATGATGATTGTGAGAACATCATTTTGAAACATTTGTACACACAATGAGGCATCATTAGATTTGTGAGATCTTGGATATCTCACATTATTGGCCTATTATTCTTACGTAACACAACTCCTTCATTGGCTCAGTACACATCCCCCTTGTCAACATTATGGGGGAATATTATAATGTGTTTTAATGTTATCTAGTGCCACATTTACCATTGTATATTCTATCACTATGATGATTGTGAGAACATCATTCAGAGGCATTTTTACACAATGAGGCATCATTAGGCTTGTGAGATCTCAGATATCTCACATTATTGGTATGTTATTCTTATGTAACACAACTCCCTCATCAGCTCATGTTTTCATTCCTCTAATCAACATTACGGGGAATGTTAGAATGTGCTTTAATGTTGCCTAGTGGCTTGATGCAATTTTGTACTCAGTGTCATAATGATAATCATTATAACATCATTTGTGGAGCACTTACACATGTAACAAGGCCTCACTAGATTTTTGTAAAATTGTTAATATGCACATGGGGATAGTTTTGGGAGTTATTTGGCGGTGACATATCTCTTAGGTAATGACTTACACTCATAGGTCATTCTTATCCACAACTTCTCTGTTATGTCTTGATGAACTTATCATCAACCTTTATGGATTAATTGATCTCTAGCGTTGACTGTCCCATATAATCAATGGTCCAATTTTTTTCTAGCTATTAAAAATTTCTCACACCTTTATGTCAATAACTAATAAAGATAATCCTAGTTTTAGGAACTCTTTATAATATTCAAGAGATAAAACCCCTATTACGTACAATCCTTGCATTCAAATCAACAAAGATAAAACCCTTATTACGTACAACCTTTGCATTCGAATCTACAACACTTTTTAGATACAACAATTGTATTCAAACAATAAATAAATAAACAATATATATTAGCCTAGTTACAAGAACCATATGTAGTATTCAACGGATAAAACTCCTTCCATATACAACACTTTCATTGAAATTACAAAAGGCTTAAAGCCAAATTCCACTAGCCTCATTGCCAATTGACAATGTAGACCAACCTAGCCACGTGTTCAGAGGGTAGTTAAAAACTTTGAAGATTAAGTATACGCGAAAGTTCCTTTTTTGTCTTCAAAATGAATCTAAACAAAATATAATGCTTGCATTCAAATCAACAAGTGGCTTAAGGTAAAATTCCCCCGATGTTCATGCCAATAAATAATATAATATAGACAACCCTACCTATAGGAACACCCCTTGTAAATAATAGAGAGATGAGAACCCCTTATATGTACAAGGCTTGCATTCAAATTAAAAACACCTTTTTGATATAACAATTGTATTCAAGCAATAAATAAATAATATAGACGTGCCTAGTGTTATAATGAATGAATATACAATAGTCAATAGATAAAAACCTCTTTCATATACAACATTTAAATCTACTATAGGTTTAAGTTGAAATCCCAATTGTATTGTTGTGAATAAACAATCTAGACAAGTTTAAATATAGCTTTTGAGTGTAGTTAAAAACTTTGAAAATTAAGTATATACAAAGCTATTTTGTTTTGTCTAGCCAAAACAAAATGCTCAATTAAATTCATAGATCACTAAAATAATATATTGAAATGTTGTGGAACAATATAAGTATTAAACTCCCATAACCCAATTAGAGAGATGAAAACCCTTTCTATGTAGAATGCTTACATTCAAATCAACAACACCTTTTTGATACAACACTTGCATTGAATCAATCAATAAATAAATAATATAGACATGCTTGGTGACTTAAAGAATGAAGACTATATACGAGTTAATAGATAAAAACCCCTTCCATATACAAACCTGACATTCAAATATAGAGAAATGAAAACCGAATCGGAGATAGATAACCCAATAGAGAGATGAAAAACCCTTCTATGTACAATGCTTGCATTTCAATTTACAACACCTTTTAGATACAACACTAGTCAACATATGAAAAACCCTTCCATATACAACATTTGCATTCAAATTTACAATAGGCTTAGGTTGAAATCCCACTAATTTGTTGTGAATAAACAACCTAGAGATGCCTAGCTATAGCTTTTGAAGGTAGTTAAAAACTTTGAAAATTAATTATACACAAAGCTATTTTGTTGTGTCCTTAAATGAGCCTAAACAAAATGTTCAATTAAAGTTAGAGATTACAATAACATGTGGAAATGTTGTAGAACAATATAAGCACTAAACTCCTACAATCCAATTAGAGAATCGAGATGCGTGATAATATTGATCCATTCAAATCAACAAGAGGCTTACAATAAAATCTTGTTCATATGCAATATGCAAAAGATTCAAAACCCTTCCATATACAACACTTGAATTCAAATCTACAATAAGCTTAAGTTGAAATCCCACTAATCTTGTTGTGAATAAACAATCTAGAGATGCCTAGCTATAGATTTTGAAGGTAGTTAAAAACTTTGAAAATTAAGTATAGACAAAGCTATTTTGTTTTGTCCTTAAATGAGCCTAGACAAAATGTTCAATTAAACTCATAGATTACAGTACATGTGGAAATGTTGTAAAACAACATAAGCACTAAACTCCTACAACCCAATTAGAGATGCATAGTAATATCGATCCATTCAAATCAACAAGATGCTTACAATAAAATTCCATTCATACGTAATATGCAAAAGGTTCAAAACCCTTCCACATACAACACTTGCATTCAAATCTACAATAGGCTTAAGTTGAAATCCCACTAATCTTGTTTTGAATATACAATCTAGAGAGGCCTAAACAAAACAACCATGTTTTGTCTTTAAAATGAACCTAAACAAAAATGCTCAATTGAACTCAATCATTGTCAGAATATCCATAAATGGTATGGAGCAATACAATAATTGAATTACCATAATCCAACTCGACATCCAATGCTTAAGCAAGAGTAACCCACTCTCCACACTGCAACAACACATAATTTAGAGCAATAGTCACTAAGGCCTCTTAGGCAAGATTCAGAGACATGAACAAATTATCACAAAATTATAGAAAGGGGTGGAAGGGGGAACATAACCCACAAATGGTTACCCTGAGCCCCAAGAGCTCAATCCCTTATAGCCACTACAAGTTGCAAAACCCTTCCAAGCTTCCAAACCCTAAGGAGCTACAATGTCAACTCCCACCAAGCCATGTTAAACCCCAAAACTCTAATGCAACAACACCAATTGTGAAGGCTCGGGAAAAACTTAGGCTTTAACAGAAGATAGAGGCAAAGGCAACCCATATTGCACATGACAAGCAAACACACATGGATATAAGCAAACCAAAATAAAATGAAGAACAAGATCACAAGAGGAAACACATACTTTGATATCTACCATAGACCAATGGCAAGGCTCCAATGCCAATTTGCTAGTGTATGTAAGACCTTGGAATGAAACCCAACATGTGTGTAAGAACCCCACACACAATCCTCTGATAATGAAATGCTCCTGTATGCAATTGCTAACAACTCACCTATGGTGTACTAGAGACCAACAACTACAACTAAATACCACAACCATTGCACCATGACTACCAAAATCCAGAGTGCACCACGACCATCGAATGAAACCCAACAAGAAGACGAGCACAAACCAACAACTACCATAGAAACCTATAACACACCATGATTGTTGAGACCAAGCCAAATTGCACCACAACTAGCATAGACCATGCCATCAATAGACCACCAAGTCCATAGGAAATCCCAACATGAAGACAAGTAATGACCATGCCACTAATAGGCCATCCACTCCATGGAAAATCCAACTACACCAAAAATGCCAAATGAAACATGGTAGGAAACTCAATGAGAAGACAAGTAGAGACAATGCAACCAATAGACCACCCACTCCACACAAATCCTTACTACAACAATTCCAAATGAAACTTGACATCTAGAGGAAGGTGAGAAGGTCACATTAATCAAGAACTGAACAAATGACCCACCGCTCTACACCTACCATTGTACCCACCATTCCACCTTACAAAGTGGAGGGAAATTTTTTCTTTTTAACTCTGATAAATACCTTACAAACTCAATATTTTTTACTTTTCTTTGATGGAGCCTTGAAAGGAAATCTCGGGGAGGTAGGTACAGGAGGGGCAATTTATGACCTTAGGGGGAAATTAGCACAATCATATGAATGGAAACTAGGAACAAGGACAAATAATCAAGCAGAAGCTTATCGACTATTAATGGGCCTCAAATTAGCCATAACATTGTAGATTAAAGAAATGATCATTCTTGGCAACTTGCATCTCATTATCCAACACATGGGGGGGATCCCTCCCCTCAAATTTTCAGTTAGCAACAATATTGGAAAGAGCAAATAGTTTCTCCAAGAAATTCACGCAAATAACTTGGTTCCATGTGCTTCATGAGCTCAATGGAGAGGAAGATAAAAGGGCCAATATGGTCATGGTTAAAAGAGGGGGGGAGGTGGATATACTTAAGAAAGTCAAAGCACGAGCCTCCAATCCCTTAAGTCACATCATCTCTCTCGAATGATGAAATCAAGGCAACAAATGGCAATCAACATCGCAAGAGAAGGTTGTGATAGAAATAATCAAGATTCTCCATACCCATTTAGAGGAGCATAACAAAAGTATGAAAACTCTTTAAACCAAGATTGAACTATTAATGGGCACAATGACTACTCAGAAGGAATACTTAGACAAACTCTCCTCTCAGATACATGCACTTTGGAATCTGAATGTTACTCAACAATCAACTCATCCTAGAAACAAGGCACCTATCNCTCTTTAAACCAAGATTGAACTATTAATGGGCACAATGACTACTCAGAAGGAATACTTAGACAAACTCTCCTCTCAGATACATGCACTTTGGAATCTGAATGTTACTCAACAATCAACTCATCCTAGAAACAAGGCACCTATCCTCGTTGAAGACTCTCAGTGATTGTAGTTGGCAATTCCTTCATCCAAGTTTGGAGCGACACAAAATCAAATCCCCACTGTCAAAAGGTCAAGAGGAAGTCAAGGAAGTTGTCGAAATTGGTACTCTTGCTCTCAGGCCTATTAATATACAATAAATGACAATCTCTTTGGAACATTCAACTACGAATTTGACAAGCAACCTCAAAACTACTAGGGAACATCGAATACTTAGAATTCTTGTTTTGTTTCTTGTAGTTAAAACTATTGGACAATTTAACACCGTGGTGAATAGTGATCCCATGGTGAATTACCATTTTGTAACCTCTATTTGCAAAATGTATCTAACAATTATTAAAAAAAATGTTATTTAAAAACTTTTTCAACATCTCAATAATTAATCGGTATTGTATAGACCCTAAAGCTTTTACACGCTGTCGAAAAGCCCTGAAGAAACCACAAGCTAGGGTTTGACAACAACGGTCTCAAAAACGCACAAAATGGTTACCAAAGGGGGCGGGAGTGGAACCCCCTCATACAAGCAGGAAGTGGTGGAAGGGGGAAAGGCCCATAGGGCGTTGGTTTCAAAGAACCGTTGACAAGCACCTTGGAATCAGGATTGCAAAAGAACCAAGAGAGCAACCAGGAAAAAAGGGATCACGTGGGGGAGGAAGTCAGAGAATCCCATAAGGAAGCGCAGGAACCAGCAAACCCCAGTGGGACAAATGGGTGCAACCCATGTAAACCTAAAACCGCAATGATACCAAGGGTTATATTGGAAGACCCACAAACACAACTCTATCGGGACCAGATGAAGACGCATGCACTAATTTGCAAATTCATGGGGTTGTGGCCCACAGAAAGAATGTTGCGCAATTGGATAAAATATCAGTGGAAGCCAAGTGGACAAGTGGAACTCCACTTGGGCTCGAAAGGTTTCTTCACAACAGTCTTTATGAACCTGGAGGACAGAGATAAAGTCTTTGAGAGGGGGGCATACTTCCATGCTTCAACAAGGTTGTACATGCGACCGTGGAAGGAAAACTTCTCCCCAAAGAAAGAAACCTTTAAAAATGTCCCAGTTTGGCTGAGGTTTTACTCCCTACCGCTAGACTACTGGTTGTCATCCACCTTCAAAGCAATCGGGAACAAGCTGGGAAAATATGTCAAGACATCGGAAGCAACTCTAAAAGGGAGATATACATCATATGCAAGGATCTGCATAGAGATAGATGTGTCGGGGGCGCTCCCAGAAGCCATAAGCCTGGAATTCAGGGATGAGGAATGGATACAAAGCATCGACTATGAGCAGATCCCCTTCCGATGCAGAAGATGCCATGAACATGGACACCTAATCAAAGAATGTCCACTCAACAAAAAACAAGAAATAGAAAATACCAAAACACAACAAGATGAGGATGAGTTTGTAAAACCTAACCACAGAAACAGAGCAAACAAGAAACCAAGCAAAGCCCCAACATGAAGCAACCTGGAAGCCAGGACTAGACCAGAAGGAAGGGAGAAGGCTAACCAAGGGGAAGAAGGAGGAAATGAAAAGACAAAAGCTAGAGAAACCAGAGAACAAGCAACTCAGGAGAACACAAATATTCCAAGCAATAAGAGGGAATAGTGAGGTAGCGCAAGTCCTATGGAAAGAGGCAATGAAGATACCAACACCCCAATGCAGGAGGCAGACAAAGACTCGGAAATGACACCAAGCGAGGTAGGCACGGAAGATTCATATCTCAGAGACACTGTGGAAAGGGAAGGAATATACCTCCCGAACATATTGGAACAATGGAAAAAGCAGGGAGTAGACAATGTGCCAATGGAGCAATTAGATCGTATCCAATACCTTTTCCTTTTGAGAGAGGAAGCAAAAATCAGAGGGATCAAGCGCACGCATGGCAAGATAGGACACCTGGGAATCAAAGCAGGCGAGGGACAATCACAACAGTCACCCAAGTAGATGAGGCAGAAGAAAGGAAGGAAATCAAGTAGTGTAGCCCTACAAGAACTAGGAGCCATGCTGATCTATTCAGGTAAGATCAAAAATCTCTTCCCCAACTCCCCCCCACATGTTTAAATGAAGATTATAACATGGAATATAAGAGGCCTAAACAGCCCACGAAAACAAGGAATCCTTAAAAATAGACTGAGGAAGGAACAACCTGACCTATGTTCCATTCAAGAGACAAAATGCACTGTAGACAGAATGTAAACAATCAGTAAAAAACAATAGAGTAAGTACAAGGTTTTGGTTGTTGAAGGCCAACAGATGGCAGGCGTTATACTCGCCTTATGGAACCCACACTCGCTAACCCTACTAGTAGTCGAAGCAACGAGACACACACTTTCGGTTAACATGCAAATTATAGGTAACAATGAGGTGATTCTATGCACAAATGTGTATGGCCCCCAGAGGTTGGAGGGAAAAAGGAGAATGCTCCTAGACCTCAAAGATTTACAGACCTGAGCCTGCAACCTCCACTGTATCTTAGCAGTGGACTTCAACATCATCACGACACTTGCGGAGAAAAAAGGGGGCACCAAGAGATTAGACAGAGACGCAGAGGAATTTTCAGCTTTCATTGAAGCAATGGAGATGGTGGACATTAGAACCAACAATGGCTAATTCACCTGGAATAACAAACGAATTAACCACTACCAAGTAGCTACAAGGCTATATAGATTCCTGGTGTCAGAGTCCATTATTTTGTAAGGACTAACTTTAGAGTGAAACATCCTTCCATGGGAGGGTTCAAACCATTGGCCAGTTCAATTGGAAGCAAACTTCCAAACCACTCTGAAAAACAGACCCTTTAGATTTGAGAAATTTTGAATCGATCATTCCACTTTCAAAGAGAACATCAAACATTGATGGAGGGAGGAATTACTGGATCAAGGGACAAAGATGTTCAAACTTTATAAGAGACTCAAGTACATCAAATACAAACTCAAGGAGTGGAACAAGGAAATCTTTGGAAACATAAACCAAGAGAAGAAAAATATCGAGGAAAGAATGAGGATACTCCAGGAACTTTGCATAGATGAGGGTCACATAGAGGAGTGGAAAAGAGAAGAGATCCAGATGATCCAGGAATGGGAAGCAAGATGCCGACAGAAAGAAACTCTATGGCACCACAAGTCCAGAATCGGGTGGCTAAAGGAAGGGGAGCGGAATACCAAGTTTTTTCATAGAACAACCATTGCAAGAAGAACACACAACAAACTCCTGAAAATCAGAGATCATGATGGGATCAAAAGAGAATCCCACAAGGAAATTGAAAATACACTGGTCAATCACTTTGAGGGGATAGCCCAGGAGCCTAATCAAGACAGAACGGAGGCCATACAAAGGATAACTCAGCACATCCTCAGGTTGGTCACCGAGGAACAAAATATCAATCTAAACAAACCCACAACAAAGGAAGAAATCGACCAAGTGGTCCAGGAGATGCCCAATGGAAAGGCCCCAGGCCTAGACGGTTTCATAGTGGATTTTTTCAAAGCCTACTGGGAAGTGGTTAAACAAGATGTTTATGGGGTGGTGGAAAACTCCAGACGCTCGGCTTCCATCCTGAAAGCTTTAAATGCGACAATGATCACACTAATCCCAAAAGAAAATGAAGCAAGGACCTTGGATCGCTACAGGTCTATAACTCTATGTAATGTAGTGTACAAGATAATCTCCAAAGTCATAGCCAATCGCTTGAAACCTCTCCTACTCACACTGATTTCACAAGAACGGGTCAGATTCGTAGAGGGAAGACAAATATTGTGCAACATCATCCATGCCCATGAGCTTATACACACGCTGAAAAGCCAAAGGAGAGGGGGGATGATAATCCAACTTGACCGGACAAAAGCTTACGACAAAATTAGTTGGCACTATATGACCAAGACACTGAAAGCCTTTGGGTTTGAACAACACTAGATCAACTGGATTGTCAATCTAGTCTCAACGACAAGCCATTCTCTGCTAATCAATGGAGCCCTAGCAAAACCCTTCTGGCCTTCGAGAGGCATAAGACAAGGAGACCTGCTGTCCCCCTTCTTGTTCATTCTGTTGATGGAAGTGCTCAGTAGAAGCATAAAAATCACAGCTGCAACAGGAGAATTAAAAGGCATCAAACCTTTCAAAAATTGTCCAACCTCCACACACCAACAGTTTGTGGATGATACCCTCCTCCATGGTACACCCACGGTCAAGGAAGCAAAAACCTACAAAAGAATCTTAGAAGACTTTGGGGAAGCCTCTGAGGCGGAGATCAACCACTCCAAATCCATGATCTATTTCTTTAACACTAATCCTGCAATTCAAAGGAACCTGGCCAACATTCTGGGGTTTGAACGCAAAACGCTCCCAACAAAATACTTGGGAATCTCCTTGACGGAAAAAGCTTGCAAAATGGCAATGTGGGAAGGAGTGATCAACAAACTGCAAGAGAGGGCAAAAAATTGGACCTACAGAGCTCTCAACCTGACAGGGAGGCTTATCCTTACCAAAGCGGTTCTACAAGCAATTACGGCGTATATGATGTCAGTGTTTTCAGCTCCCAAAGGAGTACTACAATAGATAAAATCCATTCAAAGAGAATTCCTATGGCAAGGTGCGTAAACTAAAAAGAAATGAACCCTGGTAGCCTGGGAGATGGTATGCAGAACAAAAGGCAAAGGAGGCATGGCATTACAAGACCCACTATAACCAATGAAGCCTATGGGGCAAAACTCTGGTGGAGATGGGTCAAGGACGACTCAGTACCGTGGAAAAACCTTTGGAAGGCCAAGTATGCACAGAACATCAACGATCAAGACCGCATCTGTGTCATGGGCACAAGGGAGGGATCATCCATCTGGAATCTAGCATGGCGTGACAAGAACTGGATCCATAAACACAGCTTCTGGGAAGTCAGAAATGGACAAACAGCTAGATTCTGGGAGGATGCGTGGAAACAGGAACCCAAAATGGAACATCCAGATAGGGAGGAACTACAACAAGAAATGACAGTGCAAGGTAAAACAAAAATCCATCACTATTGGAAACAAAGAATTGATAGCGATAGATGGAGGACCTGGGATAAACTCAATCCCCAAAATAGAGATTGTATCACAACCCAAACGAAAGAGGTGGAAGAGGAACTGGGGAAAAGGAAAATTGCAGTCTCAAAGGACGAGGATCAATTAAGGTGGGGCATGGAAAATGGAGGGGAATTCAACTTAAAAGAAGCATGACAGTACATAACGAACCAGGATGAGGAGGACCCCACGCAACAGTGGGGAAAGATTTGGCGCAACCCCCAATGGCCAAAAATCAAATTGTTCGAATGGTTAGTACTCCACAACAGAATTCTAACCTGGGAAAATCTTAGGAAAAGGGGTTATATAGGTCCATCTCGCTGCCACCTCTGTCAAGCCAAGGAGGAAACAACCAATCACCTCCTCGACGAGTGCAGTTATACAATAGAGCTATGGGACTGGGCGGCCGGTATATATCGCCAATCCAATAGGATTCAAGGCAACATCAGCGCAACCATCAACAATTGGAATGAGAGTTACAACAAAAATGAAATGGTGAACCTCTGCTGGAAACTAACGTCGGGGAAGATAATCTAGGCAATATGGAAAGAAAGGAATCGACACATCTTCAGGAATGAAGGCCTACCAGAAGGAAAGCTCAAGGAGGCAACAATCTCACAAATACAAGAAACGATACAGAGCCGCAACTACAAGAAGGAAACAACGCAACTTACTGACCATGATGCCCGCATCTTGGAATTCTTTCACCTAAAGGATGGGCGCAACAACTCAACGGTCGCGCGGGATCCGCAACTCCAAATAGGAGACTGCAACTAGACCCCCTCCCCCGTTGGGGTTCCTCAAACTAAATTTTGACGGGGCGACAAAAGGAAACTCAGGAGTGGCAGGGATGGGAGGGGCTATTAGAGAAAGTGGTGGTAACATCATCCGGTTGTACGTTGGGAGTATGGGAAACTCAACCAACAACGCAACGGAATTTGGACTTGAAATCCTAAGGCACAAAGGGATGACAAACACAATCGTCGAAGGCGACTCCACCCTGGTCATCAACATGACGAAGAGACTCCAGAATGGAACCAGAGTGGGCAAGGTTCAGAGATGTTGGCGCCTGGCCCTCTCCCTATAGAAAATCCAGGAGCATCTGAAAAATCTGAACACAGTGGAGTTGCGTTGGGTCCGCAGGTCAGCGAATGGCCTGGCGAAGAGACTAGCCAATGAGGGGGTAGATAAGGAAGGACCGAAACTAGACACTACCTAGATCAACATCCCGAATGGTCAACTCAGAACAAACTGCATCCAGCTAGCGACAAAAGATCGTGAAGGCAGGGTAAGTAAGGCAGGTCACATTGAGAAGGGCAACGCAAGGCCCAATGACGGGCATGCGGAACCCAGGCAAGATATGATTGTCGAACATTCGGTCACCAATCAACATACAGGATCAACATCAACATCAGGCAAGAGTATAACAATAAGATCCTAGTGATAGAAAGAGAAGCGGAGAAAGCACGAGGGAAAGTACAGACGACAAACCGCATATAACGAATGACATAAGGCATGAGGGAGTGACATGGCCCAGACTCGATCCTCCATGCCAAAGCACAGATACGAACAACAACACAGTAAGATCTCATACGAGCAGGGGTAGGGACCTGTACAAGGATAAAAGGCGAGTCATCATGATCATACAAACTGCAATCGGAATAAATATTGGGAGTGATTACCAATACAGGCAAGCCATGATTGGAAGGACAAGCGCACAATAGGAGAAGACCAATAAGAGGAACGACAACAGAAATAACCGCAATCAAAAGAAGCGCAATATCAGGGACTACCACAGATACAAGGACAGGGAAAAAAAGAATCGTTGTGAAGGGAGGTATAGGATGAATAACCAACAAAGGAGCTGCAACAGACCCATCGGGACAGTGAGAATGAAGTGAATGCATAGGAAGAGAAAACCCCTTGGAAAGGAAGTCTCGAATAGTCCATGATGGATACCAAGAATGGAGCAGGCGACAAAAGAGGCAGAGGGCACCTTCCAAACTCTAGTAACACCAAAAGGAAAAGAGACAATTACCCGCTGGGAAAAGAAAATAAGAGAAAAAAGAAAAGGAAAAGCATGGGATGCACTGGCACAGAAAGCGGATTGGTTAACTGATCTAAGGGCCATGTAGCCTAGAGAAACCCTATACCAGAAAACAATGGAGATGGCGTGGATAACTAAGATGATGATTGGCAAAGTGATTACAAAAACAGAAGACACTAGATGAGAGGATAATAAGGAACTCAAGAATATGTTGGAAGAAATCTTGAGTTGCATCAACAACTTGGAAACCATCACCAAACTATTAGTTGAGGTCGAGAAGGACCAGAAATCTAAGCTGGAGTGGTTGGTTGCTCAATCTCACCTCTATCTGTGCTATGTCCACCACATGGATATCACACCAGTCGATGGCAACGGAGCGCCATCCCACATCGGGAAGACTCGCACAATCCCCCAGAAGGAGGAAAACAAGAGTCAGGTGGATGGCGGGGAGAAAAATATCATTGTCCTGGACTAGTGAATGGTTAGTCGAATGGTTAGTGTGACCGCGACCCTCTTGGGCCTAATAGGTTGGTGTAGCATCTGTCTTCCTTTTATGTTAATGTTGTTTTTCCCTTTTGTTAGCGATATTTCTTGTTAGCGATATCATCTAGCGCCATCGGCGAAAGCTCCACAGGAGGGCTTCATCGGAAATCGGGATATCGGAGATCCTGGGAGCGAGAGTTTTGTGCATCGCAGAATCGCGATACGTGATTTCCCGATCGGCGGGAATAGCTGTCAATCATGGAGGACAGGTGGCAGGCTTTCGCGACAGCGAACGGACCATTGACAGGTCAACGACCATGAGCCATCGGGTTTTGGGGAATCGCGAGTCTGGAGGACTAGTGAATCGTGACATCGTGAATGCCGAAAATCCGATGGAGGGTTTGACTATGGTCACACGGAGACAAGTCATATGGATCAGGTTCCAACCGGTAGGGGCTAACTCATTGAGGTGGAGCTCATCACAAATCGGGTATCGGAGTTTCGAGGAGCAAGCGCCCCTTGTTTTTTGCATTTTGAAATCCCGAACCCCGAATTCCCGATAGCGCTCAAGACTGGGCCCATGGTTCTGGCGCCTGGTCATAAGAAAGGAGGTCTGAGAGAGGGGCGCTTTCATTTTTATTTGGCCAAAGGTTCCGAATTAGTTCTCAGAAGGGGGGCACTGTACTCTGCCGACTCCAGCCCGATGAG
>SNQJ01S0086866.1:1780-22357 GCA_010110895.2 Picea sitchensis
GCCGACATAAATAAAATAACATTACTAATATAATATGCCCCAATTAAGGGGTAATGAGCCAATATTAGGGATTAACATATCTAATAAAATAAAAGACAAAAAAAGAGAACGTTTAAACAAAAGAAGGAACTTTCGTACGAAGACATCCTATCAATCGCCAGGTAAAGCCCATCAATTAATTGGCTAGATCAAAAGATCTAGAGAATCATTCCACCATCAAATGTTGCAGAGTCAGATTGGGCCTCTATGACAGGTTTGGTTCCTGTTGTTGAGTTAAAGGGATTTAGGACCCCTCAACAGAATTATCTCTAGAAGGAGAGTCGATGAATGAATGTCTAACAACATTGATGATATAATATTGTGCATAGCCTACAGATTGAAAACAACCCACATGCATGGCTAGTCAGTCTCAAGACAACCCACACACAAAGAGTACTCTCGAGATGATTAAATTGCCCCATAACGATGAAGAAAACCTATTCCCTGAAATACCTTATTCCCTTCCTTAGAAGGATTTGAACCAATTCAAAAAAATCATGATAGCTTACACTCGAAAAATTGGATCGTTTCCCTTAGCCCCGTTACTTCCTCATAGAAAAAAAGTAATCATACTAATGGTCAACACCCCCAACCGAGTTTTTTTTCACACCATAGAAGACTTGATAGATTTTTCCTTCACTAATATTGAAAAATCCCTTAACCTAATCCCCAAAACATCGGTTGGTAACTACTCTGAATCGAATGATTTCGAATCTAAAGAAGAAGGGTTTTACTCAGGTCAGTTGGTTTCATAAGAAGACGACATGGAGAATAATAACTATAATAATGAGGAGAGAGGCAATCCACCTCCAAATAACCAACCCTATTTTTCCATAGATTCTCTAGCAATCCCAGGACAGGTACATAACCTCCCTCGACATCCAGAAAAGTTGCTTCCCAAGTTTGACCCTGAAACCTCAGGATTTCCTGAAGACCATGTTAAAAAATTCATACTAGCGATAAGACTGATGAATGTACAACATGAGGACTTAGTGTGTAGAGTTTTTCCCTATGCTTTTGATAACTTAGCCTCAAATTGGTATTTTAACCTACCCATAGGGTCCATAACTAGCTGGATGAAGTTCCAAAATGATTTCTTAGACAAATTTTTAGAATAAACCACCACAGGAGCTTTAATGGATAAAATATTCACCACCACCATGAGTTCAAAAGAGAATATTAAATACTTCAATCAACATTTCACCACTATCTTGAATATACTTCAACCTGAAGCTAAACCTACCCAGGAGTTGAAAATTGAGGTATATTATAATTCTCTCCCTGCATGTATTTATATGTTTGTGAAAAGGGCTGCTAAGCATAACCTAGCTAAGAATTTTGAGGAATACAAAATGACTGAATTACAAATGAAAGGATGTAAATAGGGCCGAGACTTGCTAGTTAAGAAGGAATTTTAGCCTCCACCCAGGACAGGAAGTTCAAACTCTGCCTAGGAAAGGAGGAAAACAAGTAGAACAAGGTCCCAAAAATGGAAGCAGAGACATAGAAGGCCTCCAACGGATGATAAAGAAACTATCAAATGAAATCATAAACATGAAGATAAGTTTCGGGGAAGGAAACCAAGTTCAAAGACCTTATAAACCCATTTTCAAGAGAAATCCACCTTTTAAAGAGATTGAATCTCCCCAATCCAACTAAAACATCGATCAGGGTAATGTAACCTCTGACTCTTTCTATACATATCATCAAGAGAGACATTCCAAAAGACACTATCCACAATGGGTGGATGCTATGAATTTAATGGCCAATCGGTTCCTAGACAAAGTTTCCCTTACCGAACAATCAAGCGGCTCAATGGTAAATATCGTTGATTAGGAGGATGTTGACCCGTCGGAAGAAAAAACCATGTTATTGTGGGATCTTGACTTTCCAATGCCTTTCGATGATATATTTGAGGTTCAAGAACCACCCACTGAGTTTTTGGTTGTGAAAACGTGAAGTAAGGGTAAGCCGGTCTCAAATGACCTTACCATTTTCCAAACTTCAATAGGAAGATAAACAATCGCTCACCCAAAAACATATTTTGTCTCCCAAATAAATCCTTTAAATATCCATACACGGGAGTCACCCATGCTAGACTACAACATAGTGGAAGACTTAAAAAGGTTGAAGGATAATGTGTCGGTCATGGACATGTGTAGAATTCTACAGAAAAAAGAATTTCTGTTACAATCTTTGAAGTTAGTAGAAACCCCTTTAACAAGCACCGACCCAAGGGAGTTTCCCTCCCTCATAGACCTAAAAATTAAACCAAATGTGAACACTTTATCCACGAATAAAAATTGAAATCCTTTTCTTCCACCCTTCCTTTTAACATTTGGAGTCCTCAACATAAACATCCATAATTTTTTAGTTGACTCAAGGGCATCCTCCAATGTCATGCCATTATCTATCTGCAATAAATTGAATGCAATCCCGCTCAAAAGCGATAAACACATTATACAACTAGACATAACTTAGGTAAAATTCATCGGGGAACTCAAGTATATCATGATTAGAATGGATACACACCTGAAATTTGTTCAACTAATTGACATCATTGTAGTGGATATATTAGAAGCTTATGGACTGTAACTTAGTCGATATTGGTCTGAGAAGTTGAATGGATTCTTTAGCATGGACTGGGATCACCTCTAGTTTCCATTAAATGGACATGCCAACATTTTCAGTATCGACAGGGAAAAGGTGTCTCAAACATACTGTCACCGATTTAGAGGCTTTCAATGAACCCTCGTTGGTAGTTTTCCCCATGCTAGGAAACTACTCTTGCGATTATTATATTGGAAATTTATCCCCTCTCTCATATGATGTACCTCTCACTCAAAACTTCAATATGGATTTTCAAGTAAATCTACTGGTAGCGGTAGAAAAGACCCTCTTCTATCAATAACCTTTGTTTGAAACCATAGACAAAGTAGGTGGAGGGGAGGAAGTACGTAGGTGTGAAGAAGCTGATAATTTGCGCTCATAATTTCGGACCTTGTACTTTGATGGGTCTAAATTGCAAGAATGGTTAGGAGCAGGATGTATCCTCATTGACCCAAAAGAGAAGAAAAAGTTCCTAGCCTACACACTAGAATTTGAATGCACTAATAATATTTTCGAGTATGAAGCTTTGGCACAAGGACTAAATAAATCCATATACTTAAACGTTAAATAAATAAAGGTTTTTGGGAACTTTGAAATTATCGTCAAGAAAGTAAAGAATACTATACATTGCAACTTTCCCTACCTAAGGATCTATCAACAGGAAGTGCATAGGATAATAGAACATTTTGAGGACTTTAATATTACAGCGGTTCCCGGGACAAAGAATAGTCTTGGTGATTCCCTATCCACTGTTGCCTCGAGGTTATCCCTTTTAGAAGACTATGAATCCTCCAGGTTCACTGTGGAACTACTCTACAAGCCATCAGTGCTCAACAATATTTCTAATTGGAAGATCTTTGAAGGAGATGAACATACTATAGACTTCCTGACCAATCAAGAAACCTTTAAAGACTTGGCTATTGACGATGAAGTATCCCAAGAGAAACTAGTAGAAACTGATTCCCATGAACAAATAAGTGAAACAAATCTCTCTAGTAACAAACCAAAATTTCACATGATAGTGAGAGGGGTAGCCAATTTTGAGAACCTTTTCTACCTAAGGGAAATATTTAAAGGGTCAAAAAACACAAAAATGGGGAGTTATTGTCCCATTTATGAGACTATAAATCTAGGAACCCCAGAAAACTTTCAGAATATAAATCTAGGAAAAACAATGTCAAGATAAGAAAGGAAAGCCTATCTTGAACTTTTTAGAGAATATCAATATGTATTTTGATGGTCCTACCAAGAATTGAAGACTTATGGCACTCACATTATTCAACACATAATCTCGTTAGAATCTGGAGTAAAACCATTTCAATAAAATCTCAGGAAGTACTACCCATCTTTGGAACCCCTCATGTATCAAGAGATAAATAAATTATTAGATTCTAAGATTATATTTCACGTCAAACACTTTGCCTGGGTGGAAAATATGGTTCATGTTAGGAAAAAGTATGGGGAAATTTGCTTGTGTGTAGATTTCATAAATCTTAACAAAGCATCAGAAAAGGATAACTACCCAATCCCACCTATGGAACAACTTTTGTAGACTATGTCTAAGGCTGAGATTTTCTCCCTGCTAGATGGTTTTTCAGGCAACATCTAGGTTCTAGTGTCATAGGAAGATCGATTGAAAACTACCTTTCGAACCAACTGGGGAAATTTCGCTTACAAACGCATGCCCTTTGGGATGATTAATGCAGGAGAAACCTTCCAAAGGGCCATGGACGTATATTTTTAGGGACTAATTAATAGATGCATAGTAGTATACTTTCATGATGGGATTGTGTATTCAAACGACAGAAAAGACCACATACAAAATCTCACCTAGATTTTCGAAATGTGTAGGAAATATGGAATATCTTTAAACCCTAAGAAAACTATATTTGGTGTCGAGGAAGAGAAATTGGTAGGTCATATTATATCGCAGGAAGGAATTTTCATAGAATTAGAGCAAATAAAATAAATAGCTTAGCTTCCCTTACCCCACAACAAAAAGGCTATGCGATCCTTCTTTGGAAAAATTAATTTTGTGAAGAAGTTCACGCCCGATTTTTTTGAAACGATCAAACCCTTAAAAAAAATGATTTGCAAGGATGTTGATTTCAATTCTGATGATGAATGAAAGGTTTCTTTCAAAAATATCAACACTACCATATCTCAAGCTTCGGTGCTAAGAAGTCACAACTTTAGTAAATATTTTTTCCTCTATACTTTTGCCTCCGACCAATCCTTAGCAACATTTTTAACCCAGAAGGATGATGATAACAATGAGGCACCGATATCATTCATGAGAACTAATACCCAAGGGCATGAATTGAATTACCCTTCCATAGACAAGCATGCTTATGTGGTGTACAAAGTAGTAAAACATTTCATACCTTACATCTTTAAAAATCACACCAAAGTCATCGTGCCTCACCCTGCAGTCTGATCTGTATTTACTCAATAGGAGATGGGGGAGAGAAGAGGAAATTGGATGGCAGTTTTCCAGGAATTCGATCTAGATATAAAACCTGCCAAACTGGTTAAGGGACAAGGATTGTGTAAACTGGCCGCAGAAGCTCAAGACCAAATAAATTAAGACTCCGAGTGGGATAATGAATTAGCGTTATGTTGTGGTGAAGCTTTATATGTTTCCCCAGAATAGGAGTCTTATTATGAAAAACTAATTCATCTTTTGCATCATGGGACTTTCCTAGAAAACCTAAAACCTAAGGAAAGGAGAGCTCTTAGATTTAAATTGACACAATATCACCTCATAAATTAAGTACTTTTCCTTGTAAATTATGATGGGATACTATTGAGATGTCTTAAACATGAAGATGTGGATAAGGTTCTGAAGGAGATCCACAATGGTCCTATAGGTGGAAACTTTCCAGGTAATACCACTGCTCACAAAATAATGAGAGACAACTATTACTAGCCTACTCTATTTATAGACACTCATACACATTCCAGAGACTGTAAGACTTTCCAAATGAGCATGGGAAGGGAAAGGAGGGCGGTTGTCCCACTTCAACCAATGACCATATCCAAAACACGGAAATAATGGGGGTTAGATATCATAGGGGATATTCCCTTTAGCTCTTCAAAACAACATAAATACATATTGACTGCTACAGACTATTTTACAAAATGGGAAGAGGCCATCCTTATGAATCATGTGAATGAAAAGGTAGTAATTCAATTCATAGAACAACAACTAATCACAAGGTTTGGGATTCCATTCGTTCTCGTTTTTTATAATTTCTCTTACTTTTCTTCCATCCTATTAACAGATTTTTCCCTAAACAGAGGAAGCATAAAAAGATATGTTTCAAACTACTATCCACAGGGGAATGGAGTGGCATAATCAACCAATAAAAACCTAGCGAGGATGTTGAAGAAAACAATTGCAGATAATCAGAGAAATTGGCATAACTTGCTTCATAATTCCTTATGGGACAACAGGGTAACATCAAAGGAAGATATATGGAACTCCCCATACTTTTTGGTATACGATAAAGAAGACATTCTCCCAGATGGGCTATATCTTCCAGCACTTCAGCTTTCTCATAGATCTACAGGACAAACCTCATCGATTACTCAATGGATAATTGATACCCTTCTCATGATGGAAGAGGAAAGGGAGAAATAAAAATCAAAGTTAGTCACTCATCAGGAGATGGTTAAATTATGGTTTGACAAGCATAAAGCCAAAGAGAAGAATTTTGAAGTAGGAGACTTAGTTGTGAAATGGGACAAAGAAAATGAACCTAAGGGAAAACATTCAAAGTTTCATAATATATGGCTCGAACATTTCTAGGTATTCGAGAGACCTGGGGCAGACACGTATCAGTTGCAAAATATGAGGGAGAAACCCAACAACCTCCCGATGAACGTCCAAGTCCTAAAACAATATTTATATTAAAACAAATGCATGTGTGTGTGTGTTTTATTTCCATTAAGATAAAGGGGTAAGTGTAAGGTAGACTAATGGCAAAGTCTTTTTATTTCGGTTTTCTTTTGTTTGATGTTTTCTTGTAATAAATTTGTGTTCCACAAGGAATTAGTTGACCTTAATCAATATGGTGTAGAAAAATTTGTTCCTAACTCACGCTTATGTACACCACATGAAACGTTAGGCAATTACATTGTTTTTCAAAGAGTTTTGTATCTCATCTTCGCAGAAAAACGACCTTGGCAAGTGATGAAGTGTCTGCCTGGTGGTATGGTAAAACCTAATGGAAAATTTGGCAAGATGGAAAGGACCATATGCACCTCTAAATAGATCTAGGAAGAATTTCACCTTAACCATCTCATATTGCATATAACATACGTCCTCCTCTCCCACTCGCTCAGGTAATATCTCCCAAAATAAATCAATTATATCGAATGAGTGAACAGTAGGAGAGGGTATGCAGGTACCTCCACCGAGGCTATGGATTCTCACTGGAAGTGGAGCCAGATCTCTGACGTCGGGGTGAATCAGCTGGTGCTATGGATGCTCGCTGGCAATGGAGAAACACCATAGAAAGTGAATGATTATAACTAAAAGGGCCTAGTTCTAGTGAATGATTTACTCGACTCTTGTCAAAATGGGGCATGGGTCATGCTCAAGAGGAGAAAAGGTGGAATAAAGGTTGGAAATCCATAGGAGGGCCCGGGTTCATGAACCAAGGGAATTGTACATGCAAGGATAGGAAAGACTATGATAAAATAAAAAAGAATTAGGTTCTTAACCAGTTTCTTCATCAGCTAATCCTGGGGAGGGAACATAGATTATGATTTCACCTAGTAAATATCCATTTGTTGAGTGCTCAACATGCCCTAAATTGTTTTATGAAATTTTGTCACTTTTGGGTACCCCTTGTTTCTTTTGTTTTACTATCTGAATTGATTTCAATATGGGGGGATGGTTTTTTTGCTTTTCATGACTCTTATCGATCGAACTAGATTTTTTTGAAATTGTTAAATTAAACCTGGGGTCTAAAAAGAACTTGGAATTATAACTAAAGATCTACAACTAACAGTATGATAAGCGTGTTGGTGTTTGGCATCAGAAAATCCAAGTAGAGAAAGTGGCCAAACAATAATAATGATTGTTGACCATCGATAATAATGTTTGTGTCAGTGACTCACCTCACAGTTTCAGAAGATAATCGATCACCATCGACATCAGAAAAATATGAGAGTAACAAATGTTGACATGAGCCATGATAAACCCCCGATAGTCGATGACAGTCAGGGGTGGAAAAAAAATGAACAGTTAAATCACTGAAACTTTCTGCATTGACGCATCTCTAATTGCCGATCCCCAATGCAATTTTGGCATTAGGAAATTTTCGAGAGAGTCAATATGGGAGAACTTGGGTAAGCTTATCATCAATCTTCAATCCTTGATCATTTTAAGTGTCAGCAAGATAAGACCATTTTTTATAACAATTATCTTAAGAAAGTCCCAATTACGAATAACAACGGTAAACAAAGGCGTCGGTCTCAAGTGCTACATGTCTTTGTCGCATAGGGGTATCACATGGTGTATTTTCTTTTTGAGTCATATTAAGGTTCCATCTATCCTATTCACACCCCTGAGTCATCCTTTCCACGTCATCTCTGTACGAAAAGACCATTCGGCATCGAAGCTTTTGCAAGGAGATATCAACAAAAAGCTTTTAAAGAAAAACCTCGACCCTAACCCACCAGCTAGATTAGCGAAACGATGGGATGTTTTCAACACGAGATACGATCAGATTTTGTCATTTAATAGACCAGCTAATGCTTCACCCAACATACATTTCTACTTCATTCGTCGATTGAATAATAATAATTTGAAATCACTGATAAGCCATGTTATAGCCCGCGCCCATGTCATCAACCTATGATCAAATTTATTTTTAAACGTAATGAGGATCTGGAAGCATATTTTGTAAAACCGCAACATATCCCAAATTGAATGACGAATGAAACAAGGTAAGTTCATCTCTGTTTAAATCACTAAAACAACTTCAAACACTTCCATTCTAAGGACAAGTTCAATTTCCAGAGCATCTGAGGAAGCAAAGAAGGCATCTCAACACTGTGTTGATTCTCATATTAACAAAATGAGGTTAAACAAGAAACAAAGGTATTTGTTAAATTTTGTCAATTCGGCGGTCATAATTTGTCATATATATGAATTTGATGTTTTATACAGTCTCTAACTTTTTTCTAGCTACAGGGAAGATGCTTCCAAGGAATCCAATGACCAGATGCTCTTCGAGAGAACCCAAGATAAAGGAGGAATAAATTGGTGAGGTTTCTTTTCCTGGTACTGCCAGGCAGTTGGAATACGGTCCCAGGGTAGAGTTGGTCATTATAACCTCGATGAAGAAATCATTCATTCAGCCTCTGGTCTTTGGCGATACAGAAGTGACCAATGGATCCAAAATAATTCTCCCATAGTGGGGAGACCTATTAAACAAAATCAACCGATATGATTACCCAAAGTATATCCCACACAGTGACCCAGATGTGAGGGAAATCGATGATCAAGTCTTTTCAAACATTCAATGATCATTTTTTCACATGGTATCTTGTCGAACTCTAATTTTCCGATGAATTGAGGTATTGAGTTGGTTGATTGATCACACAGATGATCAAAAGTGCCTCATCAACAATGAGAATGGTATGTGTGTCATAGTTTTTCTCTCGATAGAAGTTCATAAGTATTATAATCTTAGGGACCCAGTGGAGTGGCTGAACACGGACTTCCTGGTGAAGTTCTATGAATTCCATGACACCAACTGGTTGATGGAATCGTGGTGGAAAGAGGACAATAAATTTACCAACCGAGCAATGGCTGGTATGGGACAATGAACCTGAGAAAGCCATACATCCACTTGATCTCTCTAATCTGAAAATTGTATGGAGAAAAGGACTACTCCAAGTTGTCTAATAAATGGATGCCCCTAGAGTACAATGTGTCTATATCGACGAGTATTTTCAACTGGGAAGTGATCATCTCCAAGAAAATAAGCACCTGTGTAGTGTAGACCCAAACACTGCACTTACTCGATGTTATCTGTGCAATAAATGTCTTCACCGACATGAATTTAAGCTGGCATATTGTGGAACTGTCTGGTCATGTTTACTTCAGAATACTATGGGAGAACATGTACAAAAAATCATATGCCCTTATTTGCGATGAATTAATCGCCCGAATGTATTTATTGTATTTAAAAAGGAATGCCCAAGACTGTCCGCAACAACCAAGAAAATGAAAGAGAAGGTATGCCACTAGTCTCTAGATGAACACACAACCTATATCAGGGTTTTCAAGGCCACCATATCACCGCATCTACTCCCGTCTCACGTCCCAGAATGACTCATAGTGGGATAAATCTGCTATCAGACTATCCTATAAGGCTATAACACCACATTAGTCAAGGACAATAAGTGGGATTTCATACCCTACAAATTCCATGTGGAATTTTATCTGGTAAAGGACACTGCTCAAGCCAAACAAGAATGGTTGAGCCAGCTTGAATTTAGGTTCCTAACAGGACGATTTTGTAAGCACAATCCTAAGGGCCTAGTCCTCCAACATGCTTCACAAGTTTCATCCTATTGGCCATACACGCATGAGAAGTTTGAGGATGTGATCTTTACAGAATGCACTCAAGATTGGGAGGAGATAGTATATAGGAAATCCAACCTGAGCATGACCAGGTTCAAGGCTATGAGCATGGATGAACAGGTGGACACAATAAATAATCTGGCTCAAGCGGTTATCAGAGTTAGGGAAGAAATGAGAGTAGTTGAGACTACAAAGTAACAAAGGAGAGGATTTATTTTACTAGAAGGAGCATAAAAAATCAATGATCAGTTACAGAATGATCTTGATCTCGTAGAGATGACGAGGATCCCCGTGGATGACCCAATCACAAATAGAGGAGAGTCAAGTGTCTTGGAGCCAATACAACTTGAATAAATCATAGGTCCAGAAAACCCTCGAGTTCCCTCACCACATATCATATCACCAGGGATAATTCCATCCCAGCCTAAGGTATCATGGACACTAGGTGGGATAGGTGCACCAAACCCCTTGTTTGACTTAATAACCATCTAGGATAATGAGGAGAGTTTAGAGGTTTTTGTGGTGAATCTAGTATTGATTACAGATGAAAAGGAACCTGAGAAAGAATCTACCCCAAGTCTCGATTCTCCAATTCAAAACCTCGCGTAGAGCGGCCATGAGGTCGAAAGTGTCTCAGACACTGAGATGCTCCTCTTGTCGAGGACCCCAATAGATATCTCAATGGATGAGCTAGGATTGGGTGGTCAACAGGGATGATTTTAAGGATGGAAATTTATTTCAAAATGTTGAAACCTTGGCGAATCTTACTAATCCTTCATATACCAATGGTAAAAATTTTTGCGATGTTTTTATAAAAATATTCAAATTTCTAAGGATTTTATATAGTTTGTATAAACTTTTGGTGATTTGTAAGGTATAATAATTTTATCTTATAGAATTTGGGTGAGTAATTTTTAGAATGGAGAATCTGTTTTTGGGAAAAACCATGGAAAATTATCCCATGAACAAAATTTAGCCCCTAAAATAATCCATGCTGGTCAGAAAGAGGAAGTTCAACAACAAGAAATTGGCAACTCGACAACCGATTACCAAGTAAGTATTGAACCTATCCATGGTTCTTCAATTTTTGTTGATACATCACAAGATGATGAAAAACAAATGGAGTTCGATCCATCAGAACATATGAAATAAGTTCAGGAACCAATCCTAGAACATATACACAAAGTCGCGAGTCTGGGGGATACTCTAACCTGGGGAGAACAACAAATCCCCGATCTTGTTGATGATGTCACCGACATACAAACAATCGCCTATGACAGGAAGAGGAAAAACATCATGAAAAGTACCACTAAGAAGAGAAGGATCATGCTAGATGGCTCAACTCTCATCACTACAGAGGAGAAGCTTCTCATCATTGAACACGCCAAGAAATCTGAGCTTATCGGTGCAGGGATGGATATCATGAATGCCAGGTTCGATATAGCAAGGAGGGATGAAAAAGAGTTGGCCTCCGCACTAAAGGATTTGGAGCATCTACACCATTTGGTGAAATACTATCAATACTCAACTCATGCCATGGTGTTCCTAAGGAGTGAGTTCCAGGACGCTTATCCAAAATTCACAAGTGAACAACAAATTTTCACTACAGGCATAGCCAATTTACAAGAGCATACCCTTATGGTACTATCAACCTACAAGGACGTGGTAAGGTGGTATGAAAAATATCATCAAGCAGTAGAAAGGATCGATTACATCAACGCAATACAAAATGGATGAGACACCAAAGAGCATAGTATTTGGGTCCTAGGGATAGTAACATCGATCGAATCAGGAAACAAGCTGAATATTGGGTAAAAATGGCCCAGGAACCTCAGCGGGAGATTCAGAAGAAGTGGGTCAAGTGAGAAAAGGGCTGGGAAAAGATTAATCAAGAGATTAAAGGCATCGACCTCCCATAATTTGGCTTGCCCGAAGAATTTGTCGACATCCATAAGATAGTCAAGTGACATACATATTAAGACTCTCCATGGAAGGCAGAGATTGAAAAGCTGGTGAGCATGGTGCCAGGTCAAGTACAAAAATTCATGGAGCATATGATTAAGGCTCATGCAGTTATGCAATGGTTGAGTATTAAAATAATCAAATACAGAGAACGGGAAGTAGAAGTGAAATAAATTATTTTATCCTTGATGGACCAACATAGGTTCCCGTATGCCAACACATGCGAGGAACTCTTCTTCAAGTGCTCATAATATTAGAATATTCATACACTTCAGTAAAACCATTAGATGATTCTCAGATAACATAGAGATTAAAGCTCCATGTGGCGATATTTTGTTTTACTTAACTTTCACTTGTAGTAACTAATTTTATATAATGATTCCTTATAAACAAGAAGATTGAACTTTTAGCAAAGGTCGATGGTTTTGGGTAAAGACCCCCATTTTTGGAAGTTGTAAAGAAATGTTTCTAAACCACCTTAATTCATAAGTCCTCTTTAGGATCAGCGACAAAATACTATTTTTCATCAAAGGCGTTACATGATTGGATAGAGGAGGAATTACTTCCATCTTTCTTTCAGTAAATGTTGTAACGCGTAAGAGTTTATGAATCTATTGATAATTTATCTGTCTTAATATTTTTTGCAGTTCTTATTCTTAATGATGGAAATCAAATCGTTGTGTTAATGTGTGATTAATGTTAGGGCTAAGGAAACTATTTTTCTTGCCATCATCTTATGACATGCGTATTTTATTTACGATAATTGTATCTCAATCAATAATTGAAATACCAACAAGTTAATATATCAACACTAGGCTTGTAGCAAGTGTGAATATCTTTGTCTGCATGCTTGAGCACGAGGGTTATCCAAAAATTAGCCTTCTTCAGTAGTTAAGACCCCCTTCCACCATTTGGTTTATACCAGCGTACATCATTTTATTAGACTCATCTAATAATAGAAAAGACAAAAAAAGAGAACGTTTAAACAAAAGAAGGAACTTTTATATGAAGACATCCTATCAATCACCACACAAATCCCATCAATTAATTGTCTAGATCGAAATATCTGGAGAACCATTCCACCATCAAACATTTCAGAGTTTGATTGGAGCTCTGTGACGATTTTGGTTCTTGTTGTTGAGTTAAATGGATTTAGGACCCCTCAACAATATGCACCCATGGTAAGTTGTCCCAACTTGAGCTCATGGAATCCCTTTTTATTGTTATCATAATACCTTTCATATAGGTAATTTTTACAAAAGTGTTTCTCAAACTGCTTCCAAGTTAATTTTATTTCCTTTATTATTTTTATTTCCTTGAGGTATTCCCACCAAATGGAATCCCTTCCATTCAGGTTAAATACTGCAATCCTTTCATTGGTATTGATTGAATACTTATGCATTTGAAAGTTCTTTTTCAACCCAATATCCATGCTTCAACTTCCTATCCTTTCTTTATCTCTCCATGAAAGGTTGGTGACTTAGCCTCTTTTAAATCTTCAGTATGAAAACTATGATAATTATTTCTCTTTCTCTTCTTATAAATGTTGGATTTTCTGTTGCTACTAGACTGTCCTGTTGAAATATTCTTTCATATAGAAGATATGTGGAAATTCCTCCACTCGATTCTCCTTTCTTATAACCCCGATGATTTCTTCTGGAAGAAATCCTTCCTGCATTTCTATGATCCAATCCATGCTTTTGAGGATATGAAGGGGTTTTCAACCTCTGAGAATGTTGTAATTCTGCATTGTTAGGGCCTTGCTGCAATTTTTTTTGAATTTAGGATATACTTTGTAGAATAACTACATTCAAATGTACCTCTTCGACATGGGATCTCATAATCCTCTCATTATTTTCCTTCAAAATTCTCACAAAGGATATCAAGTCTAGAGTAGTTTCTTTATCCCTCTGGCCATCAGAATATTTGTCGGTGAGGTGCAAGGTGTTGTTTATATTGTTACATACCATTCACCGCTGCAGACTTTCAATTCACCGTACATTTTGAAGAAACAATCATCATTAACATTTCTATGTCAACATATTTTTGAAAACATGGATTCAAGAAAACATAAAATCCTTTAAAACAATCTTAAGCGGTCTAGGTGACCCGTTCAAGCCTATATTTTGAAATATGTTCTGATACCATTCTGTAACACACACAACCCCTCAGTTTCCTTTTAAGGGATGGGGCATTAGAATCTTCAATTTTCTCGAGCATCTCAAATTTCCTTCTTGACATCTCTAATATTCTTTGCACGTCAAGAGTTTTCCAATGATTATAATTTCACTCAAAATTGAGCTCTAAATTGAAAGTTATGTCCCTCCAAATTTCTTGGGTTATCATGCTCAATATCTATCTCACTTCCATGTGGCTTCCACGTGGTACCACATCACTTGTGTCATCTGACGTGGAGAAAACATGGCTATGAAGTGGCACCTGTCTAACTTTCAATGTGGGAACTTCCAACCACATAAGCCTATATTCATTGGCATTCATGCCTTCTTCCAGTTCACTCAAGTTTTACCACTGACAGGTACAACATTGAAGGATATTCCATTTCAATATCATTTATTCAGTGTTAGAAATGTTCAGTAAGTTTCAATGCTCTAAAATCAGGTTATCCGTGAATATTTTGTCTTCTCAAAGAATGATGTTGATGCACTTATGTTCTCCTTGACTAATGGTTGATATTTTTTAGGGAGTCTAAACTCCTGCTATCTAGATGGGCCACACTCTACTCATCAACTATTCAGTGTTTGGAATCTAAAGTCCTAAGGACACTCTGGATACCTTTCTGGCATGCCATGTCATTCATGATGTCAAAACTTTGTCTCTTAACATAAATGGGACTTACGAAATATCGACAACTATCATATCATATTGGCCTCTCACATACCTATGGTATATATATACCTTCCATTAGAGTCATACTATGAACACTTTATATGAGTACCCCGAACCATTCATAATTAGTCCCGAAATTGGTCATCTTCACTCTAGCTAGATCCACACTCACTCCCATCGACCAATTGATTTTTGGCATGCATCGTCATACTAACACTCCCAGTTAGTGCCATATTTTTCCTTCCTTTTGATCGATTAAGTGGGACCCTCAATGATCAACAACTAAGGATTAACTTATCTTCTTACATATCTACGGTCCACACATGCTCAAATTAAAAGTCTCTCATTCGAGGATTTTCCACAACACAAGAGATTCACCCCCCGAAAGTACCACTCTGAATAGTTAGTTTCAGAGACTCTCTTTTGGAGGTTTTCCCACAGCGTTGGATGGTTCCTCCCAAAACTTCCACTCTGAATAGATCACTATGATCAATGGTTCATATCTCTCCAAATATATGGTTCTCATTCTCTACTCATTAAAATAAGGCTTTAAGGAGATATAACAGTCTATTTGAGGACTTATCCATTTCTTGAGTTCTGCAAGGCTTTGACATGGATTTTCAAGGTTTTAGGACTACTCTAAGGTCATTACAAGTCATAGAAACTTAAGAATAAATTTTTTCTACATCTACTGATTCTCCCTACAGGGATATTAAGTGCTCAAGCACACATCAGTTCTTACTTATCTTATTTCACAATTATTATAGAAATAACAAACATTACAATGTATATCAACTTTCATGCATTCAAACCAAATATTATAAACAACAAAGTTTCTTTTAGATTCAGATGACTGCACAAGCATTCAAATATACTAATCTTAGTTACTTTTAGTGAAAATAAACACTTATTTGATAAGGGAGTTTCCAAATCCAACTGACTAAGAGAGGATGCCTTTCCTCCCAACCTTAGGCCTTGTTGTAGAGGAACTTCCTATAGCATACCACCCCCGTGCCAAGCGATTATACCACCAAGGAAATTGAGTTAGAAGGGTTCTGATTTTGCAATGATCTAGGAAGGTTACTCTCCTTCATCCTCTGACACAAAAGAAGTTGCCACCTCCCACTAAATTTTGGGTATCTATAGGTTTATTAGGTGGTTTCTCAACTGGATTTCCTCTGCACAAGGTACTCCCTTCTCTTCTTAACAATCCCTCATTGACTTCCCCTTACCACTATCGATTTCTATCTAGTAAGAACCAAGATGGGATATTTCTCAAGTTTGGTTATCCAGGTCTTCTATGTTCAGGGTGATCATCAAAAACTCAGAAAATATTCCTATTATCTTCCAGAAACCTCCTCTCTTTCCTTATTTTTCATCAATCGACAAAGTCAAACCTCTGCGCTTTATTATTTATTCTATATTCGTTGATTTTTGTCCTCTTCTTTGTTTGTGTGTCGTTCTCATCTGATCTCTTCTTTTTCTTTTTGTTTTCCTCCTCTAGTATTCTTCTCTCTCTCCTCGAGCTCTCTATGACTTCCTATAGACATAACCTACAATCTACTATTCACAATCTGAAGGGACAGTTCTATGGTATCCCCTGTGATGTTTTCAGTCAACATTTTCCCTCTACAAGGGTCAACTGCCTATATTCATTAATTGCTCAACTGCCTCTGCGAGCCTATTTAATGGTCACGTGGTTTCATGTATGTTTGTTATGGTGGTAGGTGTAGTTCTTTATTTTTACAATTATAAATAATCTTTTTTCTACAAGATTCCTATTTCCTTCGCCGATGCATATCAACTCCACTACACTCAAACTTTCCATTATTCCCTCTGCCTCATCAATTTCCTTTGGTTGTATCATGGCTAGTACCATCAAGGTTGTTCCTTCTCACATAGTGGTTTGGTGTTTATATTAAATCAAAACATAATTACATGCATCATAACCTTAGCATATGAGTTTTTTCATAATTATAGTCTTGGGGGAAAATAGGTGTTACAGTAACCCCTATTAGTACTCGTCATGTAGTTATGCACTAGAAATAATTTGTACATGACCATCACTCCCATGTACTAGAAGGTATACCAAGAGTCCCCTAGGTGTCTTGAAACCATCCCTCGATCAATTAATCAACTACTTGACTTCTATAGTTCCACTGATAACAACACTTGTGAAGATACTCTCTAATACTTGGGTAATAGGGTAGTACAACTAAGGGTATGGTTGATCCTCCTTAGTTGGTTCCCTGAGATATTGCGTCGACTACTACTATTCAACCCCATGAATATATCAAAGAGCTATAGCACAGGGAAAACCCTTGTCCCTAGGCACCCTAAAAACCCTTACCTTGGGGGAACAGACTAGAGAATGAATAAACATGATATTTTGGCAGCATAGCCTTGCCTCTTGCATTCTAGTTGCGAAATAACACACATTTTTTTCATATTAATAATTTGAGCATTTTGACACTACAATATTATTTAGGTTCGATTATAACTCCGTAGGAGTAAAAAAAAAAATTAGGTCCTTATTGCACTGTTATTTGAGACATATCCAATTGGATTCCCCTTTTCCCCTTGATCTTTGTGATACCTATCATTTTTAACCATTTGTTTTTTCCATGTGGTCCCATACCCTTCATGCCACCCTTATTTCCCACTTTTTTCATTAGCTTCTTCTCGTTTAACTAATTCTGGTGGTATATATCACCTATCTGTGTTTTTGGACCCATCCCTCCCCTAATGGATCCCACTCACGAAGAAGAAACAAATCAGAAAAGTAATAATGACATTGCTTCCATTAAAGTCAAAGTGAATAATGACATGATTTCCATGCATGACAAAGTCTTCCTCATCCAAGACCAGCTCGATAGTCGAATAGATGAAATCCACTCCACTCTCAAACAATTCATGACCCAATCCCAAGTTCCTTCCCCCTATTTCCCAAGTGCCCAAGTTGAAGGTTTTGACTCTTCAAATCCTCTAAACTTTCATTCCAATCCCAACCCTCGTATTCCCAGAGTTGAGGTGACCAAATTTGATGGCTTAGATCGAACAATCTGGGTCACTCAAATGGAACATTATTTTTCTCTAAATGGAAATATTGATAACTTGACCAAGTTTCCTCACGATGTTCACTATTTGGATACGGAACAATGCAAATGGTGGAAATTATTTCAAAATTCATGCCAAGGGTATGTTTGTTGGACATAGTTTGTTGTTGATATGTATGAACACTTTGACACATACACCAACCATTTAGGCCACTTGAACAAGTTGAAATAGTCTATAAAAATGTAATATTTTATCACTAAATTTGAGCACTTGAAGTTCCACATGGAGGGTATGACCGATGCATTTTTTCTAGGAATGCTTTATAAGTGGCCTCAAGGATGAAATATGAGCCCAGATCCTCATGGCTCACTCCCACACTTGGTTGGAAGAAACTAAACAAGTGAAGGAGGCACAATAGGTCATCTTTTCCCAGAAAAATAAACCTTCTTTTGTTCCCCATCCTAGCCCCCCAATCGTACCCCTCTAGCCACTCCTACCAAGGTCCAAAAATTAACATGAGAAGAAATGGATGAACACCAACTCAAGGGAATTTGTTATAATTATGTTAATAAATACTTTCCTAGGCCCAAGTGTAAAGAAAAGAAACTTTTTATGGCCATCTTTAAGGATGTTTCTGATGAATATGTTTAGGTTTCACCCAAGGAAGTGCTACACCAAGCATATGATCTTATGATCCCCTCTGATCCTCCTAAAGTTGAACCACTGATTTCACTGAATGCTCTCACTAGTTTTTCTACTCCCCAAACCCTCAAGTTGATTGGTTACATTAAGCATAGGAAATTCATCATCCTAGTTGACATTGGAAACACTCATAATTCCATTCATCATCTCCTTTCCTAAGAAATAAATTTCTATATCCATGCTATCTACAATTTTTAATTCTTGATTACCATTGGTGGTTCCATGAAATGTAGGGGGTGTTATGAAAATGTGCACCTACAAATTGGTTGATATAACTTGAAATCTAACATGTTTTCTATTGACATGGGTGGTTATGACATTGTGCTTTGTGTTGAATGATTATGCACTATGGGCCCCGTAACCATGGATTTTAAGGATTTAACCATGCAATTTCAATAGTAAGGACAACACTATAAATTCAAAGGCATTATAACAAGGTTGTTGAAAATCAATAGTTCCCATCACATGGGAAAGTTAGTTAAGAAAGGTCAATTTATAATCATTTCCCAGCTCTATTCCATTCAAGCAGTTGAGAAATCCTCTATGAACCCCAACCTTCAATCTGTCTTTTCCCAACATGACATTGTTTTCAAAATTACTCCAATGCCTCCCCCCCTCCCACGACGACAATGACCATTCCATTCCTTAAATCCAAGGAAACATTCCTCCTAGTTTTCTCCCTTATCATCATCACTTTTCTCAAAAAATAAAATTGAGAAAATTTTCCAACAATTTCTAGAAGAGAGAGTTATCTATCCCATTACCAACCCCTATTCTTCACATGTAGTCATGGTTCTAAAAAAGGGAGGAACTTGTCACATGTTCCTGATTTTTGTACCCTCAAAAAACTTACCATCAAGGAAAAATTTCACATTCCTATCAAAGGTGACCTTATGGATGAACTCAATGGGGCTCAATACTTTACCAAACTTGACCTACATTCTGGCTACCATCAGATACGCATGAAAGAGAAAGACCTTCCCAAGACTACACTTCACACTTATGAGGGCCACTATGAGTTCTTCATCGTTCCCTTTGGCCTATGTAATGCCCCCTCCACTTTTCAAAGTCTCATGAATCATGTCTTTCGTGCTTTCCTCTATCACTTTGTATTAGTTTTCTTTGATGATATTCTCATCTATAGTAAAATGTGGCCAACCCATCTCAACCATGTGGATCAATCTCTCCATCTCCTCTCTAAGATACAACTTTTCCTCAAACATTCTAAATGTTCTTTTGGTATTTATAAAGTTGAGTACCTAGGTAATATTGTTGGCAAGGATGGTTTAAGGGTAGATCCTAAGAAAATTAAAGTTATGTAAAATTGACCTTGCCTTAAAAGTCTTAAAATCATGTGTGGTTTCCTAGGTTTAACGGGATATTACGATAATTTTATTCAGAATTATGGAACAATTATAGCTCCCATAACAAATATTCTGAAAAATAATGCATTGAGTTTGACTCCAATAGCTGACCAATCCTTCCAAGACTTGAAAGAAGATACATGCAATACTCTTGTACTGGCCCTCCGTGACTTCTCAAGACCTTTGTACTAGAATGTGATGCATCTAGGAGATGAATCGAGGTTGTCCTCATGCAATATGGGTGATGTTAGGGACATAACCTCTGTGACCCCTCACGTAGGTAGAATAATATAATTCCATGTAATAAAGGCCAATATTAATAAGGCCTAGCAATAAGGAAGAATAAGTCAAATGTAAGAAGACCTAATAGAAGCTTCCGCTTCTAGAAGGATC
>SNQJ01S0086866.1:22367-42862 GCA_010110895.2 Picea sitchensis
TAGTGGTTTGGTGTTTATATTAAATCAAAACATAATTACATGCATCATAACCTTAGCATATGAGTTTTTTCATAATTATAGTCTTGGGGGAAAATAGGTGTTACAGTAACCCCTATTAGTACTCGTCATGTAGTTATGCACTAGAAATAATTTGTACATGACCATCACTCCCATGTACTAGAAGGTATACCAAGAGTCCCCTAGGTGTCTTGAAACCATCCCTCGATCAATTAATCAACTACTTGACTTCTATAGTTCCACTGATAACAACACTTGTGAAGATACTCTCTAATACTTGGGTAATAGGGTAGTACAACTAAGGGTATGGTTGATCCTCCTTAGTTGGTTCCCTGAGATATTGCGTCGACTACTACTATTCAACCCCATGAATATATCAAAGAGCTATAGCACAGGGAAAACCCTTGTCCCTAGGCACCCTAAAAACCCTTACCTTGGGGGAACAGACTAGAGAATGAATAAACATGATATTTTGGCAGCATAGCCTTGCCTCTTGCATTCTAGTTGCGAAATAACACACATTTTTTTCATATTAATAATTTGAGCATTTTGACACTACAATATTATTTAGGTTCGATTATAACTCCGTAGGAGTAAAAAAAAAAATTAGGTCCTTATTGCACTGTTATTTGAGACATATCCAATTGGATTCCCCTTTTCCCCTTGATCTTTGTGATACCTATCATTTTTAACCATTTGTTTTTTCCATGTGGTCCCATACCCTTCATGCCACCCTTATTTCCCACTTTTTTCATTAGCTTCTTCTCGTTTAACTAATTCTGGTGGTATATATCACCTATCTGTGTTTTTGGACCCATCCCTCCCCTAATGGATCCCACTCACGAAGAAGAAACAAATCAGAAAAGTAATAATGACATTGCTTCCATTAAAGTCAAAGTGAATAATGACATGATTTCCATGCATGACAAAGTCTTCCTCATCCAAGACCAGCTCGATAGTCGAATAGATGAAATCCACTCCACTCTCAAACAATTCATGACCCAATCCCAAGTTCCTTCCCCCTATTTCCCAAGTGCCCAAGTTGAAGGTTTTGACTCTTCAAATCCTCTAAACTTTCATTCCAATCCCAACCCTCGTATTCCCAGAGTTGAGGTGACCAAATTTGATGGCTTAGATCGAACAATCTGGGTCACTCAAATGGAACATTATTTTTCTCTAAATGGAAATATTGATAACTTGACCAAGTTTCCTCACGATGTTCACTATTTGGATACGGAACAATGCAAATGGTGGAAATTATTTCAAAATTCATGCCAAGGGTATGTTTGTTGGACATAGTTTGTTGTTGATATGTATGAACACTTTGACACATACACCAACCATTTAGGCCACTTGAACAAGTTGAAATAGTCTATAAAAATGTAATATTTTATCACTAAATTTGAGCACTTGAAGTTCCACATGGAGGGTATGACCGATGCATTTTTTCTAGGAATGCTTTATAAGTGGCCTCAAGGATGAAATATGAGCCCAGATCCTCATGGCTCACTCCCACACTTGGTTGGAAGAAACTAAACAAGTGAAGGAGGCACAATAGGTCATCTTTTCCCAGAAAAATAAACCTTCTTTTGTTCCCCATCCTAGCCCCCCAATCGTACCCCTCTAGCCACTCCTACCAAGGTCCAAAAATTAACATGAGAAGAAATGGATGAACACCAACTCAAGGGAATTTGTTATAATTATGTTAATAAATACTTTCCTAGGCCCAAGTGTAAAGAAAAGAAACTTTTTATGGCCATCTTTAAGGATGTTTCTGATGAATATGTTTAGGTTTCACCCAAGGAAGTGCTACACCAAGCATATGATCTTATGATCCCCTCTGATCCTCCTAAAGTTGAACCACTGATTTCACTGAATGCTCTCACTAGTTTTTCTACTCCCCAAACCCTCAAGTTGATTGGTTACATTAAGCATAGGAAATTCATCATCCTAGTTGACATTGGAAACACTCATAATTCCATTCATCATCTCCTTTCCTAAGAAATAAATTTCTATATCCATGCTATCTACAATTTTTAATTCTTGATTACCATTGGTGGTTCCATGAAATGTAGGGGGTGTTATGAAAATGTGCACCTACAAATTGGTTGATATAACTTGAAATCTAACATGTTTTCTATTGACATGGGTGGTTATGACATTGTGCTTTGTGTTGAATGATTATGCACTATGGGCCCCGTAACCATGGATTTTAAGGATTTAACCATGCAATTTCAATAGTAAGGACAACACTATAAATTCAAAGGCATTATAACAAGGTTGTTGAAAATCAATAGTTCCCATCACATGGGAAAGTTAGTTAAGAAAGGTCAATTTATAATCATTTCCCAGCTCTATTCCATTCAAGCAGTTGAGAAATCCTCTATGAACCCCAACCTTCAATCTGTCTTTTCCCAACATGACATTGTTTTCAAAATTACTCCAATGCCTCCCCCCCTCCCACGACGACAATGACCATTCCATTCCTTAAATCCAAGGAAACATTCCTCCTAGTTTTCTCCCTTATCATCATCACTTTTCTCAAAAAATAAAATTGAGAAAATTTTCCAACAATTTCTAGAAGAGAGAGTTATCTATCCCATTACCAACCCCTATTCTTCACATGTAGTCATGGTTCTAAAAAAGGGAGGAACTTGTCACATGTTCCTGATTTTTGTACCCTCAAAAAACTTACCATCAAGGAAAAATTTCACATTCCTATCAAAGGTGACCTTATGGATGAACTCAATGGGGCTCAATACTTTACCAAACTTGACCTACATTCTGGCTACCATCAGATACGCATGAAAGAGAAAGACCTTCCCAAGACTACACTTCACACTTATGAGGGCCACTATGAGTTCTTCATCGTTCCCTTTGGCCTATGTAATGCCCCCTCCACTTTTCAAAGTCTCATGAATCATGTCTTTCGTGCTTTCCTCTATCACTTTGTATTAGTTTTCTTTGATGATATTCTCATCTATAGTAAAATGTGGCCAACCCATCTCAACCATGTGGATCAATCTCTCCATCTCCTCTCTAAGATACAACTTTTCCTCAAACATTCTAAATGTTCTTTTGGTATTTATAAAGTTGAGTACCTAGGTAATATTGTTGGCAAGGATGGTTTAAGGGTAGATCCTAAGAAAATTAAAGTTATGTAAAATTGACCTTGCCTTAAAAGTCTTAAAATCATGTGTGGTTTCCTAGGTTTAACGGGATATTACGATAATTTTATTCAGAATTATGGAACAATTATAGCTCCCATAACAAATATTCTGAAAAATAATGCATTGAGTTTGACTCCAATAGCTGACCAATCCTTCCAAGACTTGAAAGAAGATACATGCAATACTCTTGTACTGGCCCTCCGTGACTTCTCAAGACCTTTGTACTAGAATGTGATGCATCTAGGAGATGAATCGAGGTTGTCCTCATGCAATATGGGTGATGTTAGGGACATAACCTCTGTGACCCCTCACGTAGGTAGAATAATATAATTCCATGTAATAAAGGCCAATATTAATAAGGCCTAGCAATAAGGAAGAATAAGTCAAATGTAAGAAGACCTAATAGAAGCTTCCGCTTCTAGAAGGATCATCCTCTAGATTGTTCTTTTGGTTAGATAGATTTAGTTAAAATAGAAGTAGAGGGTATGATAAATCTTGTCTTAGATATTATTGTAATAGAGATCTTCTATGCTCGAGGTTTCCCCCTCAAAGAGGAAAGTGAACATTTCTATCAGTAATCAAAGTCCTCATTCTGGTGTTATTTTGGTACTATTCTCGTATTTTTCTGGTTATATCATTGTTTCTATGTAATTTCTAGCTAAAATATTTATGTTCTACATACTATTTTATATCTGGAATACTACAAGTGGTATCAGAGAACCTTCCTCGATAGAAAATTGTGGGTTAAATGTTTTTAGGGTAGAGACATATTTCGATGTCCTAAAGCTATAGAGATATGTCATTATGCACATAAATCCACGGTCGGGGAGTTATACACACAATAAATAAAATATTTACTTAAGCACACATTTGTTGGCCACCCTTGTAGCTTATATTGGTACCCTTTCCAGTGGTAGTTCATCATAAAACACCTATATACATATCAACCTAGATTTTCTGAAACCCTCCATAGATAAACCGATCAACTGCCTGACTGTTATAGTGCCACCGAGAACAACAATCGGGAAGTTACTCTCTAGTACTTGGTAGTCGGGTAGTACAACTATAGGCATGGTCTAGGATCCTTAGTGGCTTACCTGTGATATTGGGCCAAGTACTATTATTGGACCCTGCACGTATATCAGAGAGATATAGCATAGGGAAAACCCTTGTCTATAGAAATCCTGAATATCCTACCCCTAGGGACAAAAAAAAACCATAACAGACAAGATCTATTTCCACGCAACTGTGCCTTCTACATTTTGGTTGCGAAATTACTACACATTTCTTCCATTTAATAATTTGGACATTTCATCACTGCAGTATTATTCACACCGGAGTATAACTCTATAGGAGTTAAAAAAAAGTACATTGGTCCCTTCAACACACTTATTTGGGACCTATCCCAATGGGTTCCTCTCTTTGCCCCGATTCTAGTGATACCTATCATTTTTAACACATATTTGTTTTGTGGACCCGACCCTTCCCCGACACCCTTATTTGTCTCCTATCCCATTGGATCCTCCTTTTCTCCCTTATCATAGTGGTACCTATCATTTGACACCCTTTTTCGAAGTGGTCCCACCCACCCCTACAAAACCCTTTTCTTTCCCCTATAACATTTTCCTGCCGATTTTTTTAAATGGCTACCACCATAGCCCAAGAACTCAATACCTTGATTGCTAACAACCACAAGAACCAATAATACATCAAGAATATCCGACATTATCGCAATCAATTCAGATATTACGATCCTCAAGGAACAATTTTCATACATCAGAGACCTCAAAGAACACTTCATGGGTCGTTCCTTGAACCCTTCCTCTTCTGAACAACCATCTTATCAGGATGACCATGACTCTTTCCATTACCAAGGTCCTCATACTAACCACTTTTATAGAGACCTCCGCCCTCCCAAGATTAAGGTGAACAAAGTTGATGGATCGGATCCCACAAGATGGGTCACCCAAATGGAACATTGTTTCTCTTTTCATACAATTACTGATGATTTAGCCAATCATCGTTTTGGTGTCCTAGATTTGGATCCAGAATGATGGCAATGGTGGTAATAGATAAAAAAGGCATGCCAAGGGTATCTTTCTTGGACATAGTTTGTGGCTGAACTTTATGACCTCTTTGACTCTAACACCCACCATTTAGGTCTTTTGACCAAGTTAAAGTATTTTGGGACAATGGAAGACTTTATTGTCGTATTTGAGCACTTGTCTTTCAAAATGGAGGGCATGTTAGATGATTTATTTTGGGAATGATTTATCAGTGGCCTCAAATATTAAATTCGTACACATGTTCTAATGGAACACACCCAGAATTGGTTGGAAGATACTAAATGACCCAAGGAATCCCAACATATTGTCTCCTCCCATACCTACAAACCCTCCTTTCCTCCTCTCCCTAAACCCACGAGTTGTTTTCTTCCTGCAAATCCCCTCAAGATCCCGTAATTAACCAGGGATGAAATGGTTGAATGTCAACTGAAGGGTCTTTGTTATAATTGTGATGAAAAATATTTTCTCGGGAACAAGTGTAAGGAACAAAACCTTTTTATGGTTGTTATTGAGGATCTTTCTGAAGAATACGTTGTTGTTACTCTCGTGGAGTAACTACCACCACCATCTAACCTCACCCCACCCTCTGACCCACTAGACATTGACCCGGTGGTTTCACGTAATTCCCTCACTGGCTTCTCTTCTCCCAAACACTAAAATTAATTGGTTACATAAAAAATAGGAAAGTCATTATCCTTATGGACAATGGTAGCACAAATAACTTTGTTCATTGCCACATTTCCAAAGAAGTCTATTTTTACATCAATGCCATCAATAATTTTCAAATCATGATTGCTAATGGTGCTTCCATGAAATGTGGGGGACAATGTGAAAATGTGTGACTCCAAATTGGTCAGTATCACCTGAAATCCCATATGTTTTCTATAGACATGGGTGGTTTTGTCATTTTTTTGGCGTTGAATGGTTACGCACTCTAGGCTCCATTCTCATGGATTCTAAGGAATTAACCATGAAATCCCAACATGAGGGAAAACAATATAAGTTCCAAGGCATCACATTAGGATCCTATGAGATAATCATTTCCCATTGCATGGAAAAGCTCCTCAAAAAAGGTCATTCTGGAATTATATCCCAAATCCAGTCCATTCATTCTATTGAGACACCTTATGTGCATCTCGACCTCCAATATATCCTCTCCCACCACCAAGTTGTTTTTACCACGTCCAAAGAACTTCCCCCTTCCTGTGGAGTCCATGATCATTCCATCCCTCTCATACCGGGCATTCTTCCTCCCAATGTTTTTCCTTATTGTCTTCCCTTTTCTTAGAATAATGAAATTGAGAAAAAAAATCATGAATTACTCAAAGATGATGTTATTCATCCCAGTACTAACCCCGATTCCTTCCATGTGGTCATGGTACTCAAGAAAGAAGGTACTTGGCACATGTGTCCTAATTTTCGTGCTCTCAACAAACTCACAATCAAAGAAAAATTCTCCATTCTTGTCATTGATGACCCCTTGGATGAATTGAGTGGTGCTCATTACTTCACCAAATTGGATCTACATTCTGGCTACCACCATATTTGTATGTAAGAAGAAGACATTCCCAATACTACATTTCACACTCATGAGGGTCATTATGAATTCTTGGTAATTCCCTTTGAATTGTGTAATGCTCCTTCCAATTTCCAAAGTCTTATGAATCATGTATTCCATCCTTTTATCGATCATGTTGTCTTAGTTTTTTTTTATGATATTATCATCTATAGTAAAACTTGGTCATCTCATATCTCCCATGTGAATCAACTTCTCCATTTACTCTCTAAGCACCAAATTTTCCTCAAACAATCTAAATGTGCCTTTGGTGCCTCAAAAGTGGAAAACCTAGGTCATATTGTCTAGAACGATGGCGTCTGAGTGGATCCTAAGAACATTGAATCTATGCAAGATTGTCCTCGCCCTAAAACTCTTAAGAGATTGCGTGGTTTTTTGGGTTTAACTAGCTAGTATAGGAAGTTTGTTCAGAATTATGGAAATATTGTAGCTCCTCTCACTTACCTCCTTAAAATAATTCTTTCACTTTGAATTTGGCTATGGATGATGTCTTCCAAGTCTTAAAATATGCTATGTTCTTGAACCCTGTACTAGGACTCCCAGACTTCAAAAAGAAATTTGTATTGGAATGTGATTCTTATGGGAAACGAATTGGAGTCGTCCTCATGCAATATGGAAGGTCCTTGTGTAAATGTGTTGAACCTTCACACAATAGATATATCTAAACAATAATACACACATTTTCGGAGAGAATCAGAGAAATAAGAAGAAGGAGAGAAAGAATGGAAGAATTCTCATTAACCATTGTGAATAATGAATAATTTACACATGATATACTCTGTATATCTCAATGAGTTCAAATTCAGGTGAAAAAAATCACCATAGTGGTGGTATAGAGTGATATGGACACACAACAACAGTTACAGGAGTGAACTACCACCTATTCTAGTCTCTCAGGCAGTTACAGGAGTGAACTGCCACCTAGTTGAGTTAACTAGTCAACTAGTCTCCAGTTAACTGACTAAACAAAGAGTAGTGAGGATTTAACTCAGGGAATAAAGGATAATGTGCCACTCTGGTGATGATACCAAGTCAAGGTTGAATTAAGATGGTGATTATCCCAATGTTTCATGGTGATGATCCCAATGCAACATCTAAACTCAACTCAACTAGTCAAACTGAAGTGTCAACTGAAAGAGAATATTCTCCAAGTGGAATATTCTCCCCTAAAATATAGGAGACTGGATAATGACTAATTATGAATAATAAACAAGGAATAACCTTAATAAAAATAAATCCTAGGTGTGTGTGAAGTAACTCCAACACCCCCGCTAAACATCATTATGGTGAAAATAAATATTGGGTCCTGACAACGAGGCCATGTTAGGTACCCAAGTACAAAAGATAGACTGAAAATAAAGTGAGGAAAGAGGGAAAACCTCATGGGAAAACCCCCCCATAATGGTACAATGTATGTAAAAATAAGAAAGATAGTTGATAGGCAACTGTTTCCTTCACTCCAAGACGACCTTGCAGAGAATGGAATTTTTGCTCAGTGAAGGTCTTGGTGAAAATGTTTGTCATCTGTTATGTTAAAGGATAGAAATGTAAGTCGATGATCCCCTCATGTACTAAGTCTTAGATGTTGTGCATGTGGATCTCGATGTTCTTCATCTGCTGCCTCTGAACTAGATCTCTGTAGAACTTTAGAGTGCTCTCGTTGTCACACCAAATGACGATCAACCGATGAAACTGAAGGCCCAACTCAGTGAGAAAATGTTGTAGCCACATAGCTTGAATGGTTATGTTAACTACCCCTATGTATTCTACCTCGGCTGAAGATAGAGAAATGGTAGATTGCTTCTTTCTCAACCAATATATAGGCCCAGAACCAAGACTGCGTGAGTAACCAGATGTGGATTTGTGATCAATGTTATCGCCAACCTAGTCAGAATCACTAAACCCAATGAGATATAATGTAGAGTCTGCTACATAATAAATCCCAAAGGTGATGGTGCCCTGTACATATCAAAGGATACACTTTGCAACCTTCCAATGTAGCTCATGTGACTCCTGCATGAACGTGGAAACTACGCCAACTACATAGGAGAGGTTTGATCTAGAGTGTGTGAGATACAACAAGCTCCCCACTAGCTATCTGTATAGTGTGTTGTCAACCAGTGGAGTGTCCCTTCCATCCTCAAGTTTGAGTCCTGATAGGAAAGGAGTCGGAGGAGACTTGTAGTCTATCATGTGAAATCTCTCAAGGAGATCTCATGCATACTTGGCCTGAGACAATTCGATGCCTGATGCATCCTAAATGATCTTGATTCCAAGTAAGAAGTGTAGCGGACCCATTTCCGTCATAAAAAACATGTCATGTAGAATCCTCTTGCTGAAGTCGAGCACCCAGTGATCAATAAATCATCGACATACAGAACTAAAAGTAGAAGTGAATAAATCATCCTGAGCATGTAGAAATTTGGTTCTGATTTACAATGTACAAAGTTTTGTGACAATAGGTAGGAATCCATCTTGGCATACCATGCCCTTGGAGCCTGCTTGAGGCCATAAAGTGACTTCTTCAGTCAATAGACCAAAGATGAGTCCTGCATAAATCCCTGGGGGGTCTCCATGTATATCTCCTCGGAGAGATCACTGTGAATAAATGCATTCTTCATCTCCATGTGATGGACTTCCCATCCCTTGGATACTGCAATGGAAAGGGCCAATCGAATGGAATATATCTTCTCTATTGGAGCGAAGGTCTCATCATAGTCAATACCATGAAAATGCTGAAAGCATTTGGCAACAAGCCTGTCTTTGTATCTGTTGATCTATCCATCCACTGCACTCTTGGTCCTGTAGACCCATCTACATCTGACAAGTTTCCTCCCATAAGGAAGGGGAACCAGATCTCAAGTCTAGTTCTCGAGGAGGGAGTTGTATTCCTCCTACATGGCGGATTTCCAAAAGTGATTTCTAGTAGCCTCGCCATAAGACTGTGGATTTTAAGACTGAACTAAGAAAATATTCCTAGACGACAATGTTTCAGTGGAAGTGAGTGAAGCAAGAGGCTCCTTGAAATCTTATTGAGTCCTCCTAGTATCGGTTGGATCACCAACGATATCCCCTACATCCTGAAGAGTAGTCTGTGCCCACTTGGGCCTCTTCTCTAGCTCCGCAACTTCATCTAGATGCTCTGACTTTGCATATGCCTATACTGAATATGAATCTGAATCATCTGAGTCCTATGAATCATAACTCTCATCTGAAGAAGATTTAGCATGTGCATGATCATCATCTCGGATAGGTGGAAGAGTGAAGGTGTCTGCATGCGGCTATTGAGGTACATGTGAGACACTTTCCTCGAATTGGACACTACGCTCAGTGATGAGCCAGTCCGAGGAAAGATCAATAAGACGATGTCCCTTCAAACCATCAAGGTATCCAACAAAAATGCACTCAGTGCTCTGTGGATCAACTTCCTTCCTCTTTTCAGAGGGAATTTGGGCCCATGCACGAGAACCAAAAATGAGAAAGTAGGTCACTTTCGGTTTGAGGCCGCTCCAAGCCTCATAGGGGATATTATCCTTGACAGATCTATGGGGAGATCTATTTTGGATGTATGTGGCACAATTAAGTGCTTCATACCATAGTCTCTGTGGTAGTGACTTTGCATGCAACATGAAAGATGCCATCTCCTTTAGAGATCTGTTTTTCCACTCAGCAAATCCGTTTTGTTGCAGAGTATAGGGAACTATGTGTTGCAACTGAATCCCTGCCTCATGGAAAATATTATGGATCTCATGATTAACATACTCTCCCCCATTATTAGTTCAGAGGACTTTGATATTCTTTCTGGAATGTGTCTGAACCAAGGATTTGAAATCTTTGAGGTGTTGAAAGACCTCAGATTTTTGCCTGAGAAAGTAGATCCAAGTAATACATGAGAAATCATCAATAAAAATGAGAAGAAACCTCACATTGTTGATGGATGGATGTGGAAAAGGACCCATAAGGTCACTGTGGATCAAATAGAAAGGTGTAGAAGCTCGCTGAGACTTTCCTTTGTCGAATTTCTCTTGAGGGTGTTTCCCGAGAACACATCCCGCACATACTCCCTTGGAGAAATGGATGTCTAGTAGACCATCAAATAATATATGCTTGCTAAGATATTTCATATATCTAAAATTCAAATGTCCAAACCTTCCATGCCATATCCTACTACTTTCATCAGCATGAGTAATCAGTAAAGAAGAATCACGTTCAATGAATTCAGAAAAAGTATACAATCTAGACTAATGATTTACCTCACCGGTAGCAACCCTGGAGTTGGTTTGCATGTCATAGATGTCCATAGAATTTGGTGTGAAGATGAATTTATTTTGAGTGCCAAAATTTTTCATTTGATATACGGAGATAAGGTTGACAAAAGGTTTGGGAACATGTAGCATGTTCTCGAAGCTTCCATTAGTGAGTTCAATCCTTCCTTTCTTGGTGACTTTGACAGAAAATTTGTCCCCCATCAGAATAAGAGGACCTTTGCATGAATCCAATGAAGAATAGAGTGCTTCTGAGAAATCCCTGTGATTTGATGCTCCTGAATCTACGATCCGAAATCGGGAGAGTAGTTGATGGTTATCAAGGCATGGCTAGAATTGCCTTTTTTGGAATTCAGATCTTCTAGCTTCTTCTTCTTTGCACCCTCAGGGATGTGATCTCAGAGGTTGTTTTGATGAATTATTTGAGACATCAGATCTATTTGTTTTTTCATGCATGTGGATTCTGAATGGAATCCTTTGTGATAGTATGCACATTTCTCCCCTTTACTTCCCTTTTCTCCTTTGGATCTGGAGGCATCGGTGAAGGGTTTTGTGTACCCTTGCTTCTTCGGATGTTCATGAGATTTCCATTTATCTTTATCTTTAGATTTATGATATTTGTGGCTAACATATTTCATAGTGAGTGCATGCACCTTTTGGACTTTGATTGCGCCCATGTTGATGAGCTTAGTCTGCTCTTGTGTCAGGGATTCAATAAATTCTTCAAGAGAAGGAACCTTCCAGGTGGCTCTAGAGGCGAATCTAACAGTATGGAATGTAGATACGAATATAGAGAATTCAGGACCAATCTTGGAGAGAATGGTGAGAACCATTTGTTTCTCCTCCTTTGATTTATCAACCCCAGAAGCTTTGAGTTGCGACAGTAAATCCTTGAATTTTGTAAAGAAATCTTGGATATTCTCGAATTTTTTTGGATCCAATGTCAGAATCTCCACCTCCAGAATGTGTCCCCTCATCTCATCATTTTTTTCAAAGAGCCCTTCCAATATGGTCCAGGCTTTATTGGGAGTCTTATAGGAAGATATATGGAAAAGGAGATTGGGAGAAATAAGACTACAAATTGTTTCGACTGCGTCATCGATGTGATTTAAGTACTTGGATTTTTTTATGGATGATGTCGGCTCTGGATCTGTATTCATGGTTAACCTATACAACCCTCTAGACTGGATATGTATGGATATTTTCTCCTTCCATGAAAAATAGTTGCAAGGTGTAAGAATGAATTCTTTTTGGAATTCCATCTTTCCGCTGTCTTCAATCTTTTATACCTGCAAAAAAATTTGGTGTAGATTTTTCTTAGAATTCTGTTGGCTCTGATACCATGCAAATGTTTTGACCCTGCACAGAATAGATATAGCTAAACAATAATACACACATTTTCAGGGAGAATTGGAGAAAGAATAAGAAGGAGAGAAGGAATGGAAGAATTCTCATTAACCGTTGTGAATAATGAATAATTTACACATGATATACTCTGTATATGTCAATGAGTTTGAATTGAGGTGAACCAATGTGCCATAGTGGTGGTCTATAGTGATATGGAAACACACCAGTAGTTACAGGAGTGAACTTCCACCTATTCTAGTCTCTCAGGTAGTTACAGAAGTGGACTGCCACCTAGTTGAGTTAACTAGTCAACTAGTCTTCAGTTAACTGACTAAATAGAGAGTAGTGAGGAAGTAACTCAAGGAATAAAGGCTAATGCACCACTCTAGTGATGATACCAAGGCAAGGTCAAATTAACATGGTGATTATCCCAATGCAACATCTAAACTCAACTCAACTAGTCAATCTGATGTGTCAACTGAAAGAGAATATTCTCCAGTTGGAATATTCTCCCCTCAAATATAGGAGACTAGATAATGACTAATTATGACTAATGAACAAGGAATAACCTTAGGAAAAATAAATCCTAGGTGTGTGTGAAGTAACTCCAACACCTTGTCGTTTACTAGCAAACAACTTTCAAAGTGACATTTGGGCCAATCCATTTATGAAAACAAAATGTTAGTTATTTTTCATGTTGGGGATATCTGGCGTCCTTATTTATTGGGTCAATGATTCCAAAACAAAATTGATCATCAGAGTCTCAAGTATTTCTTGGAAAAACAAATTTCATCCCCGACACAACAAAAATGGGTGACAAAGTTATTTGGCTATGATTATGAGATCATTTACAAGAAGGGAAAGGAAAATGTAGTGTTCTATGCTCTTGCTAGAAAATATGAATAAGACGGGTTCATTTTCTCCCTCTTCTTCATTGTACCATATTGGCTCCAAGATGTTCATCGAGAATGGTTGCAAGACACCAAAATTTCTAACGTGCTCCACCAATTGCAAAAAAATTCTTCAGTTTCCCGAAGGTACCCTTGGAATAATGAAGATATTCGCTACAAAGGATTCTTGAATTTACGCAAGAAATCCTAACTTAAATCCATTGTGCTTTATGAACTTCATACCTCACCCACAGTCGGGCATTCAGGATTTACCAAAACCTATGAACAGGTCAAATGTTATTTTTTTTGGGAGGGTATGAAAAAAGACATTTGCACCTTTGTGGTTGAATGTGAGGTCTTTCAATGCAACAAGGGAGAAACTTTCAAATCTCTGGGCACACTCCAACCACTTCTGATTCCCCCTACTATTTAGCGATATATTTCTATGGACTTCATTGTAGGCTTACCTAAATCGGGAAATAAGTCAGGCATCATGGTGGTATTCGATCTATAAATGTGTTGAACCTACACATAATAGATATAGATACAAAATAACACACACATTTGCAGAGAGAAATTGAGAAAGAACAAGTAAGAGAGAAAGAATCGAAGAATTCTAATTAACCAAATGAATAATTGATAATTTACACATGAAATACTCTGTATAACTCAACCAATGTGCACTAGAGGAGAATCCAATGCACCATAGTAGTGGTCTAGAGTGATTTGGACACACACTAGCAATTACGGGAGTAAACTACCACCTAGTTTAGTCTCTTGGGCAGTTGCGAGAGTGCACTGCCACCTAGCTCATTTAACTAGTTTATCAGTCTTTAGTTAACTAACTCAAACATAGTAAAGTGAGGAGGAGATCAAGGAATCATGGGTAATGCACTAGTCTGGTGATGATACCAAGGAAAATGCACATTAGCTACTGATGATCCCAATGTTGCATCATGATAATCCCAATGTAGCATCTAGACTCCACTCAACTGATCAAATTGAAGTGAAAACTGAAGAGAATATTCTCCCTAGAGGAATATTCTTCCTAAAATATAGGAGACTGAGTAATGACCTATAAAAAAGGAAAAAACTTAGGAAAAATAAATCCTAGGTGTGTGTGAAGTAACTCCAACACCCCTCCTAAACATTACTATGCTGAAAATAAAGAATGGGCCCCGACAATGAGGCCATGTTAGGTACCCAAATAAAAAATATACACTGAAATAAAGTGAGGAAAGAGGGAAAAAAACATGGGAAAAAACCCCCCTCAAGGTAAAATGTATGTAAAAGAAGAACTAACAGTTGCCAGGTAACTATGTCCTTCAATCCAAGATGATTGCGCAGAGATTGAAACTTCTACTCAATGAAGGTCTTGGTGAATATTTTTGCAGTTTGTTATGCTAAAGGATAGAACTGCAGGTTGATTATCCCCTCATGTAATAAATATTGTATGTAGTGCATGTGGATCTTGATGTTCTTCGTCCATTTCCTCTCAACTGGATCTCTACAGAACCTCAGAGTGTTATGGTTGTCACACTAGATGATGACCGCTCAATGAAACTGAATGCCCAACTTAGTGAGAAAAGGTTGTAGCCCCATAGTCTAAATGGTTATGTTAACTACCCCTCTGTACTCTTCCTCAGCTAAATATAGAGCAATAGAAGCCTACTTCTTTCTCGACAAACAGACAGGCCCTAAACCAAGATTGAGTGAGTAACCATATGTGGAATTGTGATCATTGCTATCACCAACCCAGTCAAAATCAGTGAACCCGATGAGGTCGAATGTTGAGTTTGTTTCATAATGAATCCCAAAGGCGATGTTGTCCTATACATATCAAAGGATACACTTTTCAACCTTCTAATTTATCTCACGCAGCTCTTGCATGAACCTGGAAATTGCGCCAACTTCATAGGAGATTTCTTGTCTAGAGTGTGTGAGATACAACTCCCCACTAGTTGTTTGTACAGTGCATTTTCAACCGGTGGAGTGTCCTCGCCATCCTCAAGTTTAAATCCTGATAGGAAAGAAGTCGGGGAAGACTTGTAGTTTGTCATGTGAAATTTCTCAAGGAGATATCGTGCATACTAGGCATGATACAATTTGATGCCTGATGTATCCAGACTAATATTGAGTCCAAAGAAGAAGTGTAGAGGACCCATGTCTGTCACAAAAAACCTATCATGTAGAATCCTCTTGACTTCAACAATCACTGAATTTGAGCAACCAATGATCATCAAATCATCAACATAGAGAACTAAGAGTAGAAGTGAATCAGTCACCCCGAGCATGTAAACATTCGTGTCTAATTTACAATGTATAGAGTTCTATGATAGTAGGTAGGAGTCCATCTTGGCATGCCATGCCCTCGGATCATGCTTGAGGCCATAAGGAGACTTCTTCAGTCGATATACCAATGATGAATCTTGGATAAATCCTTGGGGCTGCTCCATATAGATCTCCTCAGAAAGATCATCATGAATAAATGCATTCTTCATGTTCATCAGATGGACTTCGCATCTGTTAAGGTCCTAACCCGCACATAGGTAGATCAATGTATTCGTACGTAATAAAGGTCAATATTAATAAGGCCTTTCAATAAAATAGAATAAGGCAGATGTAAGAAGACTAATAGAAGCTTCCTCTTCTAGAAGGATCTTCCTCTAGATGCTTCTCTTAATAGACATATTTAGTATAAATAAGAGGCGAGGGTATGAGAACCCTAGCTTGGAGATTATTGTAATAGAGCGTTGCTCGACTGGAGGTTGCCCCCTCGAAGAGGCCTGTGAACATTTCTATCTGAGTCAAAGTGCTATTTATATTGCTATTTCGTATATCATTTTTGTGTATTGTGAAGATTATGCTGGATATTTTACTGTTATTCTATGATTTCTAGCATTTCATTTATGTTCTGCATATTTTATATATCTGGTATCTTGAACCATCCATTTCGGAAGCCAATAGTTATCTAGTAATATACATGTGTGTATATCAGGAAATAGTTAAATGTGTGTGCAATTTGTAACTAGTAATCTACATGAGATTAATTAGCAAAAAAAGTTTTTTTTTATGAGTATTTATGCGCGTAATGGACCTCAACTGAGCTAGGGAACATTACAACATAAATTCTTGTTTTTTAATGTTCAATAGTCTCACTTGTTTTTTTATCTATTTCAATATTCTAATATTCAAACATCCTAGCCCTGTAATAAGAAATATTGGTTAATTTCACTTAGGAACTTGCAATGGATGATAGAATGGTGTCCAATGAAGTATCTAATGACAATTGGGTGGACTCTACAATATTTCATAAATTTTTCGAATAGATCTAAGACACTTGAACCCTTCATCAATTTCCATGTTTACATTTGTTGATTGTGGGTTTGGGATTGGTGTTCCTTCTTATGGTTGTGTTGGGGTTTTGTTTTCTCCAAGTTCCATGTTAATTATTGCGCTGAAATTTAATAATGGGATTTATTTATATTAGGTTCATTTTTTAAATTAATTTAGAAAATAACAAAAAATTGAATTAAATAGGTTAGAAAATTAAAAAAATATGAAATTTCATACAAACAATTACCTAGAATACCTATGAGATGACATCAGGATCGCGTGGACACCTCATAAAAAAAAACCATATCTTCAATTTGCTCAATGAACTCTCAAGCACATCGCATGGTAACTGAAATAAAAAAAAAGTGTAGCAATCCCTTTTAATTGGGCCCAATAGGAACACACACATGTTCCTATAGCATGTGTGCATTCCTACGAACATATGCACATTCTTAGGAATGTGTGCACATTATTAAAAAAAATTGTGCGTTCTTGTCAAGGAGCTAATGTGGCATCCTGGGTGGCGGTTCAAGTTTTTTTGAACCTATGACATTAGGAATGCATGCACTATCTTAATAACACAAACATTCCTATGTGAGTACATTCTTTCTGACCCAATTACCACTTCTTTCCATCAACCTTTTGTGAGATCCCTTCTATTTGTTTCCTTGTTGCAGGAAAAAACAGTGGTGAAGAATGCCTCAGATCCTTCTTTATGTCTATATGGAATTTGTGTTTCTTATATTTGGCCCATACTAATAGAGATTTCTTAGTAATATATATGTCTATATATATCCCTATGGTTGCATGGTATTTCATACATTAAATATAATGACCTATGTCAGAGGATGTGACTTCATATCTTGGATTTTCTTTATTTTTAGCTAGGCATCCATTATGCATCGTGTTTTATGTCTATTTATTTTGATGTTTCTTCATGTCACTAGCATCATCCTTGATTGGTTCCTTTCTCCCCCCCTCGATTTCATATCTAAACTGATTTAGATTTTCCTCCCCTATGACCATGTCTTTGAAGGATATATCGACCAATTTCGCCTAAATACCCACAACCATGGAGTGTGATGGAAGTTGTCATTGCCTGCTTTGGAACTCTGATGTATGTTACCTACCACATTTTTACCAAACCCTAAAAAATTCAACGAATATCATCTCACTCTCCCTCCCATCTGAGGAACACTTGTGTAAAACAAAAAACAAGTTGGGTTTGCTTTAAAATTTGAAGAGTAAGAGTAGCAATAGGAAATCAACAATGGGGATAGGTTAGTAGCGAATATGGAATATGAGTGATGACAATATATGTGAATTCCAATTTTAATCTCACTACCAATTATAGTGATTGAAGCTACATGGTGTTACATAAAAAAATATTGGGAAAATGTCGTAATATCTAGATTTTATGTCGCAACTAGTAATATTAATTCCAGGGCACCTTCTCCTCTAGATTGCATAGTAGTAATAGTAATTCTACATGTATGCACCTTCTTCTCTTAAATATGGAAGCTAGAAGTAGTTGACTTAATGAAAACAATATATATACTATTTTAATTTAAAAATTGAAATTATATGAAAGATAATGTTGTAGTTTAGGGTCCACTAAAGTAATAATAGTGTAATTATGGAAGCTACTCAATGTAAAGTGAACTAGATCCATTATGTTAATTATTATTAAATAAGGACAAGTAAGAAGTTTTGGTGAAATAAATGTAATATGACCTATCATTTTTAGAAATGCTCACACTTAATTTATCAAAATAATAAGATGATATTTTATATTCTTTGGCACACCTTGGATAGCTAGTACTCTATACACTTTTCTTATAGTTAATTAGAAAATACTAATCATAACCATCACCAAACTACCCACTAAACCTTCTTTAACACCATATTACATTTATTCCACAACACTCTCTAAAATGTATTTAATTTAATAAAGACTAAGATAAAATAATGCTATTGATATATAAGCTGCTTTACCTAAATAGTGAAAGAAGTATAGGAGCTTCTTAAATAATTAATATTCTAAATTGAAAAATACACAATAATTAAGCTTTATGTTACATTGGTGAGAATTAGATTTATATTACATACACGAGTTTAGGGTTTATGAATTTATGAGAATTGACGTTTATATTACATACCGGAGTTTAGGGTTTATGAATTTATGAGATTTGGCGTTTATATTACATAATCGTTTAGAGCTTATGAATAATTAAAATTTATATTACATGGATTCAGAAGTTTAAAATATATTTATTTATTTATGAATGAGTGAGCATAGAATTATAGTAATGTTTTCAGCTGAGGTCTTTAATTTTTTCTTTCACTTTAGTAAAATGTTCAATCACATCATTTGATAGTAGTAGTAGATTTCTTGTGAAATTGTTCAATCACTTTAGTGAAATTGTTTCTTGTGATAGTAGTAGATTTCTTTGTTGAATGTGTACAAATATTTTAGTTTAATACAGGGTGGTATGGTTGGCTAATCAGTGACAAATATTTTAGTTTAATACAGGGTGGTATGGTTGGCTAATCAGTGACAAAGATGTTTATTATAGTTATACGTAGTTTTATTGGAATGTGAATTTCATTTATTGAAAATCAAAATATTTCAATAATTTAGATAATTAATTAGTGATAAAAAAATTAACAAAGATTAAGGTTTTGTTACAGAGTGAAAAGATGCGAATACGGAATAGCCACCATTTATGGCCATGTACAACAGTGCGTTTTATTTTATGGCCACAATTGATTTTATGATCACTTTTCATTTTCTGTACCCCAAAAACTTTTCAACCACAAGTTTGCAGCTGTGCTAGTTAACATTTATTGTACAATGAAAATGGTTTCTAATGAATCTTACCATTAGGGTGGCCAGCCTGTAACTGAACGGGTGTTATAATAAAAAAATATTATATTTGACATTTATTGTAGGATGAAAATGGATGATAATGAATCCTACCATTTGGGTGGCCATTCATTTTGCTGCTCGCCAATGCTATAAAATGAGACCATCGGTGTAAAATAGGAAACCAGCTCCGTGGAAGCGTTTGAATAGCAACAGATAGGAAGCCATGGAGATGTGGAAAAGTGCAGCAGAATGGACGGTTTTTATTTTGTTGTTTCTAAGCATTGTGCAGGGTCCAGTAGGAAAGGTGGAAGCAGGAGTGATGAAAGTATCTGTGCATTCCCATTCCAATTCGAGTGATTGGAGCAACGTCGTGTTACAGAGTAAGTATCGGGAACAAGTTTTAATATCGAGACTGCACGCCGCAAGTGGTAACAGTAATTCTACGTACTTGCACCAATTAAGCACAAGTGCCAACGTTCCTGTTGTATCAGGGAACTCAGACGGCACTAGTTCGAATCCAATGGCTACTTCGTGGTATTTTGTTGGAATCACCGGCATAAGCGTGGGGGGCACCCGCCTCAATATCCCTCCTAAGATTTTCCAGTTTAATTCGCGTGGAGGAGGGACGATCGTGGACAGCGGAGTCCTTATCAGTCAGCTAGCGCAGCTGGCATATAATGCTTTAAGAGCCGCTTTTCTGAACCCGATGAAGCTTTCTCCAAGGAAGGCGCAGCCGCAACTCCCATTAGAGACTTGTTTCACCTACTCCGGAGACATTGCAAAGCTACAAATTCCACCTATAACATTCCATTTTCAGGATGGCCTCAATCTCCCGATCAATCAAAGGGGAATTTTGGCACCAGTATCAGAGGATGCCATTTGCTTGGCGTTCCAGCCGTCGACAAGCAATGATTTGAACGTCATAGGAACTCTTACTCAACAACTTGGACGTTTTTTT
>SNQJ01S0086866.1:42912-55364 GCA_010110895.2 Picea sitchensis
GCCCCCTCGAAGAGGCCTGTGAACATTTCTATCTGAATCAAAGTGCTATTTCTGTTGCTATTTCGTATATCATTTATGTGTATTGTGAAGATTATGCTGGATATTTTACTGTCATTCTGTCATCTCTAGAATTTCATTTTTGTTCTGCATATTTTATATATCTGGTATATTTTAATAACAGAAAGAGTAAAATAACTATAAGCATAGGATTCAACATACATACACAGAGAATATCACAACACCATAAGTCTGAATCAAAGCTTCATGTATTAATTCAGGACTTCTGTACATGGGTGTTTTCAAATACAGCTCTCTGCTCTCTCTCAGAATAGATGAATTCATTTTTTCTCCTCTGTTCTCTATGCTCAATTGATAAGGTTGCTAATGTTACAAAATGATACAAGATGAGGGTGTCTATAGTCGGTTTTCCCTCCTATGCTCTAAACTATCTAATCTGCCTTTAAATCTACCTACTCACATTAATTATGTATTAATGCATTCAACTACTATAGATGAGAGCGGATCGCTCAATATCTGTTTACAATATTTAAGGGTGCTTCCTCTCAACTATTACATTAATGTTTCAAAATATTTCAAAAATGTGCGTTGGTGCTCTCCAGCTATCTTCCGTCCTTGCACTTGCTTGTTACTCGCAATGCTCCTGCATCAATTTTGTAGTTCATTTATGTCCCTACGCATTTCTTAACCTTCATCAAGAGTCCAAGTAGGATTTTCTAGAGGCTTATTTGGTGTAGAAGTTCGCTTTTTGGGTGGCATGTTGGCCAAGTATCACTTTTGAACCTTGATTTTGAGGTGGTTCTGCTAGACAATATTTCTTCTGTTGTATCTCCCAAGTTTCAGTCCTTCTAGGTATGAAACTTTCTTTTATGTATTTCTCTGATATTTCTTCTCTGCAATGCCATAGGTCTGATCAAAATTGGATGTGCCAAGTGGAATTTACGGTAACTTCCCCACAACTTGCTGATTTTTGGCCTTTCCAGGAGATCTCAATTGTATAGTGTGCCCCGCACAAAATGTTGGATATAAAATTTTGAAACTTGCACCAAAAGTACTACAGATTGTCCACAATCCAATGAATCTAGTTCCACACAATTTTGATACTCTAGGAATAAGTTATGATTGTTTTACCTGGAACACCTTCTTGAGACTAGTCAATAGGACTAGTCAGATACCCTATCTTACACAGGGTGTATCTAGAAATTTAAGATGACCCAAAAGCTGAAATTTTTACCACAGATATCGTACTTATTTATGTAACTATCCTCTAGATTTCAAGGTCAGAAAAATTACAGAAAAGTTTTTATAGAAAAAATTCCACAATGACTCAGTTCATGATGATTCCAGAACCCTATCTTGTATAGGTTGTATCTCCGAAATTATAAGGCCTCAGGAGATGAATTGTGAACCCAACGTACCTTGATCCATCTACTAAATATCCTCCAATCTGTTCCTTCTGAAATGTTGTAGACAAAAACTTATAGAGAAAATTCCAAGGTGTCTCAGATGTAGCAACGAAACTCCAAGACCTTGAGCTCTGATACCATATGTTAAGAACCAAATATCAATATAGCATAGAAAATCCTCAGAAAAAGTACTCAACACCTTGAAAAAGAGATAATTTCAGATAATAATCCTCTTTGAGGGGGCAACCTCCTTTTACCCCGCTTAAATGTTCAAGTACAATATGATTCAAAATGAAAATGTTGTCTTGGTATATATAGGAGACTAGGAGGTATAATTACAACTAATGGCCTAAAACTGACATAAATAAAATAACATTACTAATATAATATGCCCCAATTAAGGGGTAATGATCCAATATTAGGTCTTAATAGTTTGAGACCTACGATGTACAATTGGTGCACCTCGCTACTGGCTAATATGAGGAGCCATATGAAAGAATGAAAACAGGGTGATAAGAGGAACTTCGGGGTTGCTTCCATCTTGTGTAGCCTTTTCTTCGAGTGGGCTCTAGGTTTGGGACTTATATTTGAGATAATTTCTCAAGGACCTCGTGATCCAGCCATGGAACGGTGGACCGAGGTGATGAGACGACAGGGGGGAGGTAGGGTGCCCACACCCTATAACGATGATTTATTTTATTGGTGGATACGACAAGTCAATGCTCTGGATGACTACCCCTATGTAGGGATCGACTTCACAGGGGACCCTGACATGACATTACCACCAGGGACTGCCTATGGGGACATAGGTATGTCAAAGTTTTTAAACATTTCATTTTTTTGTATTTTTGTATATTAAAATAGAAATATTTTTGGATGATTCTTAAGTACTAGCTAGACATGTATGTGATGCAGATGCAAGTCCACAATGACTAGACGAGATTCCACGACATTATCGAATGAACTGGGGAGATGAGGCGGCGAGAGGAGAAGAAGAGAGAGTCCTTCAAAATTTCCAGGGCAACCTGTCTCGTTTGACACATAGGATTCTGATGGTTCAGGTAGAGGATCTGTTGGAGGCCATGCAACAGAAAGTGGTTGGTGTGCCGAGAGCTTGGGTGTGACTCTTTCAGCGTCTCACAAATGTCGTAGCTTGTTATCATGACACTCATCCATCGACAAAGGCGTATATGTCATGGATTTTGTATTATTTGTTGTATATGTGTATTGAGGGTGTTGGCCGCAATTTTGTACTATAAACATCATATTTTTTGAAATATATATAAAACATGGTTCTTCAGCTTTACTTATATTACAATGTGTACATTGATGAGAATGTTTTCTTTGCTTTAGTTATGTTACATATGCCAATCTAAAACAAAATTAGCATAATCATCGGATACATAATTATAACTCCTAGGTATGTGATGATAAGTAATAAAATCAAGATGTCGTTCCAAAAGATGTGCCCGTAGGAATCGTCGGAGTAAGGTAGGGTCCCGCACACGGTAACTGTTGTTCAAATAACATACTACTAACTGGGAATCTAGGTGAACCTCTAAAGAGATAATACCATGTAATATGGAATCACACAAAATTTCTATAACGAAGCTATATTCAAACACATTATTCATGGATGGCCCTAGGCATACGCCACCTAAAGACACTGGTAGACCCTCGGGTGAGTAAATAACCCAAGCGGCAGAAGACAAGCTATGTGTATGATGACTGGCTCAATCTGCGAATCCTAAGTAGAATGAAGACTCCATTGACATCTCCCAACCAAGGGAAAGCTCAATATGCAAGACGAAGATAAAAATAAAGGGAAAATATATATACACTAAATTACATTATTATACATAGATTTACACCCAAGATTGGGGCTCAAGCGTAATATCTTTTCAAGTAGAGCCCATTCATGTGCTCAGACAACATGTTCCCTTCATAATATCCTAAATCATAGGCTCATTTTTCTAAGATACACCGCACGATATAGGGGCCATGCCACATGGGTTTGAACTTTCCTGCCCCCAACAATTCTTTGTCTTGATCATATAAAAGTACCAAGTCACCCTTAGCGTACAATCGAGGACAGACAAACTTATCATATTGGACCTTGACACGTATTTTATTCGCTTCAATATCCATAGAGGCATCTCGATGTTGCTCATCAAGGCTCTCTAGGTGCACGAGGCATTGCTCGATATCGAAAGTGTCAGGTAGGAGCGCAAATTCCAATCTAAGAGAATGGATTTCACATTCAATAGGTAAGATCGAATCCACACCATGTACCAACTGGAAAGTAGAAAATCCGGTGGTAGTCTTAAATGAGTTTAGGTATGCCCAAAGTGTGGGATATAACATAGTATGCCAGTCAGATTTGTTCTGGCTGACAGTTTTCTGCAAAATGGTCTTGAGAGACTTGTTGACGGAATCTACCTGTTCATTCTCTTGGGGGTAGTAAGGGAAAGAATGATCATGCTTAACCCCATATTAGATGTTATATCTTCCATCATTTCATTCTAAAAGTGACTGCCATGATCAGTGACAATCTCACTTGGGATACCGAACCTATCGATAATTTGATTGAACGAAAAGAAGGTGATAGTATTCCCATCAAATTTAACTGTAGGCATGGCCTCGACCCACTTAGTAAAGTATTCTACACCCATGAAAATGTGTTGATTCCCCCCAACCAAATTTAGGTTGCAATCCACAAAGTCCACCCCCCACTTGGTGAAGGAACCAATGATAATGACTAGATGGATAGGGGTTGTATGAGAGCGCTTTTTCTGAGTGAACACCTGGTAGGGGTGACACATATTAACCACTTCAACGCAATATTTAAAGATATATGGTGAGAAATAACCATCTCACAAAATTTTATGGGCTATCGCAAGTCCCGATAGATGACCACCAAAATCCCCACTGTGGAAATCATTAAGAACTGACTCGGCCTCCTCATGAGTTAAGCAATGAAGCAAGAGATTGTATATTCCTCAGTGATACAAAGTTTCACCGACGATAAGGTAATTCTTAGCTTGGTATCGTACACGTCCTCGGTCATCTCGAGAGAGATGCTGAGGGAACTTCAAATTTTGAAGATAGAGAATAATGTCTCCATACCAGGGGTCAACAAACGAGACAAGGAAAATGTGTTCATCCGCAAAAGAATCAACATGAATAACATCCTCATCCAATCAGGGGAAGTTGGATATTAACTCTGCAAAGACTAGTTATTTCTTGGATTTCGCAGAAGCGAAATTGAGATCGAATTCTTGTAAAATGGAAATCCATTTATTTTATTTCCCCCCTACGATATGCTTGGTAAGCATTTATTGAAATGGATTGACATAGTCAACCAAAATAGTTTTTCAAGACAATATATAATTGTGTAATCGTTGGACTGCGTGAATGGCATCCAAAGATAGATTTTCAACGTGAGAATATTTGAGCTCAGGACAGACTAAGTTTTAACTAAGATAGTAGATGACGTGCTCACGGAGCTCATCATCCACTTGAACCAAAACCATACCAATCGTCTCTTCGGACATGGAGACATAAAGAAATTAATCCCTATTGTAGTAAGGGGACTTTAGTAGAGGCGTCGATACCAAGGCTTTCTTCAAAGCATCGAAGGTTCTTAGGCCTGCTCATCCCAGATAAAAGCGGTGTCCTTCTTCAAAAGATGCATGAAACCCTTAGTAATATTGGCATAGTTTACTATAAACCAACATAAAAAGTTAGCTTTCCCCTGTAAACCCTGAAGTTGTCGAATAGTGCATGGGGGAGGAAATCGAAGTATTGCCTCAACCTTTAATGGATCTACCATGATCCCAGTCTCAAAGCTAAAAATATCAGAAGTCATCCAGACTTAACGCAAAATATGCACTTATGAGGTTTTAACCGGATTCTATAATGGCGACATATTTCAAAAAATTGCCAAAGGTTCTTAGGATGATCCACTCTCTTACGAGAGTGAGCAGCAAGATCATCAAGATAAGCCTCGAATTTATGCTTAATATCATGGAATGCAAAGGTCATGGCACGTTGGAAGGTTTCTCCAGCATTTTTAAGGCCGAAAGGCATTTTCCGGTATGCAAAAGTACCCCAAGGAAAAGTAAATGTCATCTTATGTTGATCCTCAAGTTTAATTTGAATTTGGTTATACCCTGAAAATCTGTCCATGAAAGAAAAAACTTTGCTTCCCGCACACTCATCAAGAATATGATCAATGAAAGGTGTTGGGAAGTTGTCTTTAGGACTGTAAATTCTAACCTTGTACAATATCTACCGCAAACTGATATTCAAAAAACAACAGAAAATATACAATGGCAAATACAAATATTACACAAAGATTTTTCACCTGGAAACCCAAACCGGTGGGAAAACCGGCATATATTATATTCATACACATTGTGTTACATTGTTTTACAATACAATATACATATAGGGCAGTGGCATCCAAAACCTAACCCAATGACATGAATTAGTCAAAAACCCTAATTCCTTGCCAGAAGTAAATAGAAAACCATCATTAAAAAAACATGTCTTTGAAAAACCACCTAATATCATGTGGTCAAGGAAATATGTCTTCAGGTAATATGTCATCGGGAAGTATGTGGTCCGGTATGTAGATCACAGAAAAAATGGGAGGCCCTCTGCCCCAGGGAGCTAGCTGACTATCCTCTAGCCCACCTACGCGTCTTGATTAACAGGACACTACTACTCGTGCAAGGAATATAACACATACCCAACATTCTCCCACTTGTTGTTTCTTTTGCATACAAGAAGGTTCTGAGAGGGTTACATAGTCAACAATCCGGGCAACAATGCCCATGGATCCTCTACACCAAAGATAACTATAGGTGCTCATAGATTTTTTGTTAATGAATGCAGCATTCTTCAAAGTTTCCACCTTCATCCAGTGATACTTTCTTTTCTTCAATCATGTCTCTTACAAAATTGATGTGAACATCAATGTGCTTTGTCTTTGAATGACAAGCGAGGGTTCTTTGCCAAGAAAATTGCACTCGGTGTCACACTCTATCCTTACGTCTTCTTGTACCAACCCAATACACGAACCTGTCTTTGTGACCATACTTATTCCTTACTTGCATAGTGGCTGCCATGTATTCAAATCTGTAGTTAGAAAGTGCACCACTACACAATCTTTCTCATCCAACTTATTGCTCCTCCAAGCAGGTTAAACACATACTCGCTTGTGGATCTCCTACAATCCAAAACTCATTGATCTTGCATCCACAAACCATGTATATCGACCACTCTATCAATCGAGGTCTTCCTTTGTAGCACAATCCATAGCTAGCAATCCCATGAAAATACCTAAAACCCTTTCTTCATCCAATGCTCCTTCCACGGTTTTGACTTGCTCAAAGAAACTCCAACATGTCTGATACGGTCTAAAATCTGATTCCATTACGCCTATCAAAAAGCCTCAAGCGCACTCATACATATGGAACATGATACATGTCTTCCTCTTCTTCATGTGTCTTGGGACGATCCATAAATAACTTTACACCAACGGGAATAAGAACCTTAACTGGTTTACACTCCATATTAAACCTACAATTAATATTGTCTCGACATATTTTCTCTAATTAACCGAGTTTCCTCCTTTTTGATCTCTTTTAATTTCCGTACCCAAAATGAAATTTGGAAGCACCAAGATCCTTCATGTGAATTTAGAGGACAACTAAGTTTTTCACATGTTGGATAATCTCCTTGTTGTTTCCTATCAACAACATGTCATCCATACAAGATCAAATAAATCAAATGATCACCAATTAATTTAGAATACACCGATGATCCTCTTGCTTCTTGTGAATCCAAGTACCAGCATATAAGTATCAAATTTACACGGTATCCTTAGTGATTGTTTAAACCATCTGGGGACTTTTTGACTTGCATGCAAGCTCATGCTTTCCTTTCACAGCATAACCTTTCAGTTTCTTCATAAAGATTTCTTCTTCGAGATCCCCATCTTGGGGAATGTTGTCTTCATCCATCTATTCTATTTCAAATCAAATGCAACAGTAACAGATAACAGAGATCTTATAGAGGTTAACTTGGCAACCCGGAGAGAAAAAAAATCTCACCAAAATCCAATTCCCTCAACACGGGAATAAGCCTTTGCTACTAATGAGCTGTATTTCTCCACTTTTCCTCCTTGCATTGAAATACTTTAAATACATATTTTTACGCCAATGGGCTTTCTTTCGATTGGCAACTCCACTAGATCCCAAACCTCATTCTTATCCAAAGATTACGTTTCTTCTTCCATGGCCCTTTTCCATAGATTTCCATCCTCTGAATCCTTGCCTCACGTGGTTCTAGGATCATCATGGTAATAGACAAGCAAGAATTTGAGGGCAATCGGATGGACTATGCAACTACGGTAGCCTTCTTTCTCTATCGATCTCTTCAATCTTGAATTATGGGGATCTTCTTCTTGATTCATGTTCTTACGGCAGAATGCGCTTCATCATTCTTTAAATCAAGCTCTATCTTCTCTAGTTCTTCCTTGCTTGGTAGGGAATTCTTGTTTTAACAACATCCTTCATTTCTCTAAATAACACATCTAGGCTATACACTACCTTCTTAGTTTTGGGTTCCCAGAAAAAGCTTGGAACCTTTGAGACCATCTTTATGTCTTTATATCGATAGAGATGCATTTTTTTCGACCTTCTTATCCATCTTACTCTATTTTCCTTTGGAACATGAACATATACATCGCATCCAAATACCCTAAGATGTGCGAGAGAAAGGTTCATACCAATCCATACCTCTTGTGGGTCTTGTCCTTATGATGAGGTGATCGTTGACAATATCACCGGTGCCATTCGTTGCCGAGTCTTTCCCTATCCCGACACCACAGAGCATGCACCTTGTTTCCATCAGCGTCCTGTTTGTCCTTGCAACTCCATTCTGTGAGGGTGTATGTGGAATTGAGTAATGCAGCACTATACCACACTTCTTACGGAAATCTTCAAATTCATTCCTCTCAGGGAGACTCTCCGTAAAATTATGCGTCCTGTTGTAATTCGTTTCTCGTTTGATTCTCAACAAGAGCCTTAAACTCTTTAAATCTGTCCAAGACTTGATTTCTTCTGAGGAAATATATCCAAGTTTCCTCAAGAGTCATCTATAAATGAGACATGGTACATATATTTTCCCAATGATGGGACCGACCACGGGTCCAAAAACATCCTTGTGAACTAGTACGTAAAATTCCTTCTTCCCTCATTGCACGAGAGGGAATATTACCGGTCAATGCTTCCCATATAGACAATGTTCCTGAAATCAAAATCTAGAGAGAGCAATTAGACATACCTTCAACCATACCTTTAAGTGTAGTAGTAGAATACCCTTCTCTCCAATATGCCCAGGTCTTTGATGCCACAACATAACCTTTTCTCCGGTGTAGGAGTTCTTTCTTCTTCAACTTCAATATCGAGAGATATTGGAGCTATTACCCCATCACTAATAGTGCTTCCTAGTGGATTATACAAAGTTCCAAAGTGAACTCCCCTCATCAGCACCATTGCTCTCGAACCATCCACATAGAGTTCCCTTTTCAAAATTGTTTTTTACCCCAACATCTTCCATTTTCTTACAAAAATCAAATTACTGGCCAAACATGGGATGTGTGCCAGAACACCCGGTGATGTTCTAATCCTTCCATCTATGGTCTCCAACTTGACTCTTCCTTTAGCTATGATTATGGTTGGCCGAATCATTACGAAACATTACCCATGATGCATGTGTGATTGGAAGGAGGGCCAAATTACACATCCCCTCCTTCTTTTGAGGTATTTTCTTCTGTAGAATTATATTCTTCAGATCCCTTCTTTCTCAACTTTGGATCTACTTGCTTCTTGTAGTGCCCTTCTTTCACACCCAACATACCCTTCAAACTTTCCGGAGATTTAGATCTGCAACAGACTTAGATCTCCCACTTGAGAAGTAGATCTATTTATTTCTTTCTGAGATCCTCTTGCAAATAATCGTCGCATTGCTATGTCCTTCCATATTATTTGTCTCATCTCCTCCGACAACAAAGGACGAGAACACTTCTTCCAAACTTCAAAGGGGATTTGTATTATCTATGGCCACAACCGGACTATCCCGCAGTGCAGTAAGAGAACCCTGTGATACATTTATCTTCATCACGAGAATTTTTAATATCCGCCGGATACTAACTGAATTACTGCATTATTGAAGGTGTTCAAATTATCGCCACGAGTCTCCATCTCTCATCCTCAAGTTATATAGCTTCTTTCGGGAATAGTTTATTTAAAAGGGACTTAGGCTGATACAACTTCCCCAACTTTTCCCATAAATCTTTGGTTGTAACTTCCTCACGACACATTGATTAATCTTGAATCGGATGCGATCGAATTGTTCTCTTTACCTTCAATCCGTCTTTTCCAATCATGGAAGAAGTTCTTGTAAGGTGTCGTGCACGGATCTATCGCGATCGATCTGCAATCCACCAGTATCTTCCATCTTGGGGGCTTCCATAGCTCAAATCTTTTTCCCATTAAACTTCTACGATCTCCATCTTTGGATTGCTTGCCATTTCTTTTCACGAAAAAACAATACCACAGATCTACCACTTTAACAAGGCTTATCACAAACCTAAGCCAAACCCCTAACCACAAAATCGTCCCCCTGAGGCCAATAGTTGCTCTGATACCAAATGTAAATTCTAACCTTATACAATATCTACCTGGCCCGATATTCAAGAACAGAAAGATGCAATGGCAAATACAAACGTACCGCGGAAGTTTTCTGGAAATCAGAGCCGGAAAACGGGAAAATAGCATATATTATATTCATACATTGTGTTATTGTTTATTACCATATACATATAGAGACGATGGTATCAAAACCCTAATAATGACCGGATTGGTCCAAAACCCTAATTCCTTAGCCAAAAAAATATAAAACCATCAGCAAAAAAAAAAAAAAAAAAAACCACCTAATATCATGTGGTCGAGGAAATATGTAGATCCACGAAATAATGGGTCCCAAAATATGTCATCCGGGAATATGTTGTCAGAAAAGCGGTCAGTCGTCCGCAATCTTTACATTTGTGAGGGAAGGCATGGAGTCTTAAGTCTGCGGATGATCGATCACATTCATGGCGTAATTCCAGTGTAATCCTGAGTAAAAGTTATAATCAAGGTCATCAGCCACTCGACATCCACCTCTCACGGTCTTGGCACTGGTGGACGAGAAGGTGGGTGTTACATTATTTTCATCATCCCTATGATGGATTGTGGTATGAAATATCGGTTGCCAGGAGAGTGGAGTGGCCCGAGTTCCTAAAGAGAAGGGAGAATAACTTTTCTTGAGAAAAGAAGCTGCATTTTCCTATGTAAAACCTTATAAAAAAAGGAAGTTAGCAGGTTGCAATATAGGGGTCTTGAGAATGACCATTCTTAGGGGTTTCACTATAGCTGGGGTCTTGAGATGCGGGTTGCTCTATAGCTAGGGTGCGGAAATGCCTACCGTGGGAAAATGAGTGTTTTCGAATCTTCTAGAGAAGGAGAAACTTCCTATGGGTGAAATTGGCATCTGAATGGTTTGGATCTTACTTTCGCTTTCATGATCTGGTGGGATCATCCTAACCTCTCACCTTATCCTCTTCAACATAAAGGAGAGGAGTTCTCGTGGAAAAAGTTAACTTTGTTGGTTCATGACTTGTTCTTGATTGGCTTGGAATTATCATCTTGGTTGGAGTGGCTTTGAGATTTGCTTTTGTCAAGATGGGTGTGAGTAGCTATCACATCTATGGTTTTGAGAATCCTTGGAGCAAGAAGTGTGTGGGGTTTCAGAATCCTTGGAGCAAGAAGTGTGTGGGGAACGAAGGACAGTTGGAAGGGACCTTATGACATCAAGGCCATGGTTGTAATCTATATTTCACATTTAATATGATACAGTAATATGATTCTTTCCCATAAATCTATTTTCACTTTATTGTGTAATTCATTGATCATACACATAGGTTAACCGTTGAATATATTGTTCTTTCTTCACTTTGGTTGGTTTGTGTTGTCTTGGTATTGACTGCACGAGAGCACTGGAGCGAAGCAGGAGCAACAAAGACCATAGGATGCGATAATAAGGTATGTTATTTGTTCTTGCCTCCTAGTTAATTCAATGGTTAAAAATCGAGGGAAAGAGTCATGTTCTGTCTTGCTTTGTTCTAGATCCAGGTGGATCTAGGGAGATCAGTTAGTGTCTGCACCTACGGATTTATCCAATAACAAAATTGACGAATCCGCTGGGGACAGATTGTTTCCTTGTTAGTCTAGTTTCTCTTGCTTTGATTGTTTTTTTTTTCTGGTCTCTGAGTCTGTGGGAGATCCATCCAGACTCTCTGGATCTGAAAGTTCACTCAAATTTACTCCTTTTTCAAATTTTTGCTTGTTTACAGGCATTCTCGCACTGTACCCTTTAGTGGCCTGTGAGAATCATTGATGTTCACACCCTACTGTTCAGTTAGGTGTGAACTTCTCGCACCCTACCAATGTCTAGCTTGCGATAATACCTAATTCTCGCACTGCACTCTATTGCTAGGCTGCGAACTTGTTTGTGAACATTTTTGGATTGGGTTTGGTCATCTTTTGATAACCCAATTTTGCTTTGATCAACTGGATTAAGCTTTTAGAGCCTATATTGATCTGTTTACAGTCTGCTTGACATCCTTTGAGTTGCTTTTAGCCATCTTTGCTTTGTTTGGTTTTGAAGGATTAGTCTCTTTCTTTGAGTGTCTTTCAATTACAAAGCATGTGTTTTCTTTAGAATTGTTTAGGGAAAGATCGGATTTCTTCTGAATAGTTCGCTTTAAAAGAGAACTTTTTAGTTTGGATTTCTTTGTTTTAAGAAAGTTCATTATTGATTTTAGTGAAATGTTTGAAACAAAAAGATTTAATTTCTTGCTTTATATTAGATTGGGGGCATCCTTGCATTTGAAGTAGAGAAATTACATGATTCTTG
>SNQJ01S0086867.1:10871-34125 GCA_010110895.2 Picea sitchensis
CCCCCGCCGCATCACCTTTCACTAATCCCTTAACCAGTGTATAGTCGACCCTATTTACTCATCGTAATAACTCTTCTTTCCATCTTACCAACTGATCTGCTCAAGCCCTAAGGTTTCCTCGTGAGAATAATTTTCAATCATAAGGGTTCTAAGGGAATCCCCCAAGCCCCAAACTCTTTTTTGATCGCTCTCAAAATCATAATACTTCGCTCGCAAAAAATTCCTAATTTTAAATGATCGAAATCTTTCAAACTAACTTCTCCGAACACATCAGAGGAGTTATTACTAACTCCTCTGATGCGTTTGAGAGAGTTGCAGAATTTTCCTCCGATCAACTCAGAGTACTTGAAAAAAATCCTTCTGACCATATCAGAGGAGTTACTTTCAACTCCTCCGATATGATCAGAAGAGTTACTTTCAAGTGCTTCGATATTTAATATGAGACTTATGATAAGTCCTCCAATAACCCATCGGGGAAGTTGGGTTTAACTCCTTCGACCTCATCGGAGGAGTTCATACTAACTCCTCCTATGCGATCGAAGGAGTTTTCCTTAATTCTTATGATATCCACTCTTTCAACCTTCTTCCACTTTATCAGAGCACTTAAAAATAACTTCTCCAATCTATATCAGAGAACTTAGTCTCTCAGTATCCAATTTCAACTTTCAAGCCTGACATCTAGCCTTTCACCTCCAATTTTTTACTAATATGCTTAGTCATTGTCTACTTTCAATCTTTTAAGCTGCATTTAAACTGGTACAATATAGTTTTTTATATGCCCTAAAAATTATCTTTATTTCGGAAGGTTCAAACATGTCACCAAGGAAGAAGATGACATGCAACGCATCCATAGCTGAGGCCTATGGCAGCTCCTAACAAAAATAGGAGGTAGATATTGTCAGGGCTACATATGATTATACATTTGGCCTTCTAGAAAAGGATGGAGAGACTCTGAAATGGGTACAAGTGTACTACATGTTTAAGAAGTAAAATTTCTCTACAAAAGTGGAAGATCCGGATGAACTCTAGGCATTCAAGAATATCAGAAAATCAGGGATCTTCAGGGTTGCAACACACCCAACAGTTTTCCCCTGCGGAGATGCCATTTCATGGATTTTTAGGAACATCGATATAGAAAGTCAATATGCCTGCAATGCACAAAATGAACCTATTGATTCATTTTGACTAGAATTTATAGCTAAATGCTCTCACATTGAAGAAGGTAATAAAAGACTGGATAGAAATATCCTCAGTGAATTTGAATACACATCGAAAGACTTGTTTCCGAAATGGTATAGGGCGGACAAGCAATTTAAATACAGGCCAAAGATTCAGTACCCCATGAATAAATTAAGAAGGCCCTATTAGTATTTGGTAGCCATGCTGTGCAGGCTATACAGGGAGCCATACACAACTTATTTCTTCCTATCATTCATGCCCTTGATTTATTTATGTGTAGATGTAGGTGTTTAATTCAATTGGGTAGATATATTGTCTGAAAATATTACTGCTGCCATCTCTACATTAACACAGGCACAACCATGAACATTTGCCAGTTTCCATATGTCCTCGTACCTCTTGGACATAATGTGCATAGCCCAAAAATATCCAAACATGGGGTGGAGTTGGTTGTCGGTCGAAGCCTTAATCCACATCTATTACAAAGTGCTTGTTGAAATATTCTAACTTCGAAGAATATTCTACCTAAGAGAGAGTTGAATAATAATATTATATTATATTTAATTAGGCCTTATTGTGACTTAGTGAAAGTCGACCCTATTGTGCCTTGACAATTAATTATAATTTAAGAGAGTAAAGTGACAGGTCAGCCCAGATGTAATTATAGGATAGCCATACCACTATTTATAAGAGAGGCTCGTGCCTCATTTGGACAGACACACCAACCAGCTCTGCAGTGCGCAAGTCTTGGAGGAGAAACTGCTGCAATTGAGGGTGACGTCAAGGAGGGTTTCTGGTCTATCTCTTGGTATTTCTTGGTCAAATGGTGCACTACTCTTCCTAGTGAAGGGGTAGAGGAGGATATTCTATTCAGTATTTCGTCTCTCTATATTGAGGAATTTTTGTTGGGTTTTCTCCCCCATGAGGGTTTCCCAGGATAATCCGTGTGTCTCTATTGTTTCCGTGATTTTCTCTCTTTCAATGATCTTATTTATGCATCTAATGTGATAAATGATTGTAATAATAAAGAAGAATTGTAATTTCTAGCTGCATAAGTAAAACTTCAACATGGTATCAAAGCAGGCTTGAAACAGACCAACTCATAGTTTCAAAATCTAGTTTTCAATATTGTAGTTGCTATAGAATTAAGGTTTCCGCATAAACCCCAAGTGTGACATTTTTCTTGTTTGAGGAGGACCATGGAGAAAATAATAACATTTAGGAACTCGCCCTAGGAGGGCACATCTAGTCCCTGGATCATAATTCCAAAATTTGAAGTTTGAGAAATTAGGGTTTCCTCATAAAACCCTAAGTTGCAGTTGCAATTGCAGTACCGGTTACAATTGCAGTTGCAATTGCAGTACCAGTTACAATTGCAGTTGCAATATCAGTTACAGTTGCAGTATCAATTGCAATATTAGTTGTAGTTGCAGTATCAGTTGCAGTTGTAGTKCCAGTTCCTTCGTTCCAGTCCCTTCACACTAGTTGCAGTGAAAGTTTTTGTGAAGTGTTGGGACTGATTTTTATTTTCCTAGTGYGCCTTACCCTAGCAAATATCCAACTAGCTTTAAATTACAAGTTGCAACACCTTTGAAGTTTTAAAGGTTTGTTATTTATTTCCGTTGCTGCCGGATGGTGCCACTACCTGCCGATACCGTCATAGCTATGCACATACATATGTTTAAGCTGTATCATTATTTTTATAGGGTATTTGCAAGAGAAAAGATCTATTGTCTAAACACAAATCATAGATCTAGAGGGATCTCAGATCCAACAGATTCATAGGAATAATGCACCCCAAGCTTGATCTTATGAACATCTAGGTTGTATGTTGAAGTTATGACCATCATACTAACCATGGGTCAAAATTAAAGTCAAGGTATTAGATTGATTAAAGTTGAGATTATAAAGTTTATTCTCTAACTTAGATTTCTGTCAAGAAATAATATTATCTCAGTACAGAGGACACGTTGAAGAGAATACTTGTCATCTTGAGTGAAGGAAACTCAAAATAAAAGAAACAACACTCATTCTTGAGGATAATACTCCAGGTTCCAGGTTTGATTGATTAAGTTGATAAGATTCAAATTTGCACATGTCAAGTTTGATAACTACCTCATTACAAGTAAACACTATAGTTGAGATAGAAATCTTTGAAAAGTTTTATACTTGGTAGCATGTGAGAATTATTGAGATAAATGATTATTGTAATCATTTACAAGATATAACTAACATCTCCTCTAGGAGAAACTTCTTGCTTTGTTTCCATGTTACCATGGATGAATGATTTATCACAACACTAGAAGAGTGTTTCTCTTATTTATTATTATTGTATTTCTTACTTCTGACCCTTGTTTCAGGCAGGTCATAAGTGATATCTTTGAAGGAGATACTGTGACGATTGTTCTCACTATTATTATTATTATTATTATTATTATAAAGAGTATTATCCTTGTGTATTGTTTCTCCCTTGTTGTTCTTGTTCCGAGCAGGTCACAGGTGATAACCCTGAGGAAACTATAGTGACGGTTGTAGGAGACAATATATTAGATGAGACATGAAGGAGACTATCCATGTTGTATAGATGACCGTATACATCCATGTACCAAAGAAGATGAAGAAGAAGCTACTTTTGAAATACATAATATCTCATATGGAGATTGATTGTAATGAGAAGAAGTCTCCAAAGATGGACGAACATTAGAATAGAACTCACAATAGACTTGGTCAATGGATAATGAAGCCACCTTGACAGGAAGCATAATGTTTTTTGAATTCCGACTTGAATTTTGACTTAACTATTTATATTAAGAATTGGTATTCAACACCAAGTATATCCTACAGAGACTATGAAGTTTTTGTAGACTCAGGAGAAATAAAGACTCCGAGTAAGCTTGATCTCAGAAAGGATTAGATGGGAAAAAGAGACATCTTCTGGGACTGGCAGACAGATGCCATGAGTTGAGAAGACTAGATCATAGCTTCAGAGACCTCTAGGAGACATGAAATCTCATAAGAAGTTTCTCTTGTTTCAGTGACAGAGGAGGAAGCCAGTCAAAAGTATTGGGATACAATTTTTTTCCTTGAGACCAGAAAGGAAGTCAGCGATGACTTCCAATATTGATCTAAACAGATCAAGAATGCTACAGATGACTGTATAAAGATGTAAAAAGCTTGATTTGTGTCCAGTGGATTCTCCCAACAAGAGGGAGAAGAATATGACGAGACACTTGCTCCAGTAATTGGAAGAAGTATATATAGAACAAACATGATTAATTAAAATACGCCGACAAAATATGAGATTTAGAGGGATCAGGTATGGAAATCTCTGTATTTGAGATTGAATTATCTCCAGTGCTAGTTGGTGCAGTACATGAGTTGGGCCATGGAGACATGACTACAATAGAAGATTGAGTTACCTCCAAAGAAGGAGGATAATCTACCCTTGGTGTCAATTATTAAGATGCTCTCAGTTTCAGCTGAAGCTATTGCCGTGATAGAGTAGAGGAGTTACTCTCAGAGTTCAACAACCATAGTAAGAATGGAACAGTCATTATCAACTTCAGAGCAAATGCAGGAGCAGAGTCCCGGTTCTAGAAGGAACAGTTGGAGAAAAAGCAGAGGACATACTCTTAGGCAATGAGACAGATAGTAATTTGTAGAGAGCACATAGAGTTAGCACATAATTATGCATATTAAGTTGCAGCTGAGCAAGTGTACCAGGTTGGTACAATGTGATGTGAAAATTTTGTTTCAAAGTACAGGACAAGAAGACTCATGTCTACAAGTTGAAGCAAACTCCAAGAGCTTGGAGAAGAAAATCTCATCACAGATTGTAAAAGGAAGCTCGTTGCATAATTTGAGATGAAAGACCCAGGCCCAATGCATTATTTCTTAGGTCTTGAAGTTTGGGAGATCCCAGAGAAGATCTTCCTTAAGCAAGGGAAGTATGTAGTTGAAATACTGAATAATTTTGACATGTTGGATTGTAAATCCATGGACACACCCATGGAGATGAATTTGAAGCTCCTCGTTGATACTTTTTTAGAGTTAGTTGATGCTACTTTATACAGACAAATTATTGGTTCATTGATGTATCTGACGAATACCAGGACAAATATATGCTTTGTTGTGAACACCTTAAGTCAGTATCTGGTGAAGCCCAAACATGTTCACCTTGTAGCTGGAAAGCATTTGATGAGATGCCTTAAGGGTACATTGGATTATGGTCTCTGTTATACTCGATATTGTGACTTCATATTGTATGGATATATTGATTTAGATTGGGTTGGAAGTGATTTAGATAGAAAAATTAATTCAGGATGTTGTTTCAGTTTGGGGTCATCTATGACTTCATGGAAAAGTAGGAAGAAATCCAGTGTTTCTCTCAACACGACATAAATAGAGTACATTGCAACATGTTCCACCAGTTGTGAATCCATATGGCTTCAGAAGTTGTTGATAGGTCTTTTCGATCTGGAGATGGAAGCTACCATGATTCTATGTGATAACCAAAGTTGCATAAAGATGACAGAGAATGGAGTGTTCCATGATAAGACGAAGAACATAGAGATCCAATATCACTACATTCATGACATGTTGCAGAAGGGATTTTTAAAGCTCCAATATGTTTGCACAGATGAGCAGGTTGTAGATGTGTTGACTAAGCCTTTGTCTCGTGTGAATTTTGAGTACTTTCGAGACAAGATTGGTGTAGTCCGAAAGGAGCTCCCTTGAAAGGGGGAGTGATGCTGATGATACTATGGTATCCTGACCAAGAATGGGTAGCTCAGTTAGGATTTTATATCCTAGGGGACTAATCATCCTTAGACAGATCCCGAAGATCTGGTAAGGATGGTCTGCCAAAGTACCTGTGCATGTATATGCTAGCTGTGGTCAATAGTGGTAGCTCAGTTAGGATTTATACCCTAGGGAATATTATGATTCTTGTGTAGATCCCGAAGGTACGGTAAGGATGGTCTGTCAGAGTACCATGTGGTAGCTCAGTTAGGATTTTATATCCTAGGGAATCTTATGATTCTTGGGTAGATCTGTCTGTCTGTCAGAGTACCACATATGTTGTTGTTGATGCACTTGCCTCATTATGTTGCCATTGATGTTGATGTTCCAGCTTCATGCTACTGCTGATGATGATGTTACTCCATATCCATGCTATTGTTGCCACATATTGATGTTGTTATTACAACTTCATATTATTGATGTTGATGTTCCAACTTAGTGCTGTTGATGTTGTTTTTCCAGCTTTGTGCAGTTGATGTTGATGTTCCAACTTCRTGCCATTGATGTTGATGTTCCAACTTCATGYTATTGATGATGTTGATGTTCTGGCTTCCTGTTGTTGTTGTTGATGATGATGTTACTCCAACTCCATAGCATAGATAATGATGATGTTCAGTTTCTACTGATGTTGATGATGAGAAAAACTTTTGATGACCTATAGATATGAGCGACAGTGTTCCTGATGCTGATGACAATATCCCTCCTCTTGATGTTGTATCGAGTCTAGTCAGTTGTTATTGATGTTGTCAGTAGAATACCCTTCTTGTTAAGGGGGAGTGTTGAAATATTGTAACTTCTAAGAATATTCTACCTGAGAGAGAGTTGAATAATATTATTATATTATATTTAATTAGGCCCTATTGTGCCTTGGTAAAAGTTGACCCTATTGTGCCTTGACAGTTAATTATAATTTAAGAGGGTAAAGTGACAGGTCGACCCAAAACTAATTATAGGCTGACCAAGCCACTATTTATAAGAGAGGCGAGTGCCTCATTTGGACACACACACACCAACCAACTCTACAGTGTGCAAGTATTCAAGGGGAAACTGTTGCAACTAGGGGTGACATCAAGGAGGGTTTCTGGTCTATCTCTTGGTATTTATTGGTCAAGTGGTGCGCTACTCTTCCTAGTGAAGGAGTAGAGGAGGATATTTTTTTCGGTCTTTGGTCTATCTATATTGAGGAAGTTTTGTTGGGTTTTCTCCCCCATGAGAATTTCCTAGGATAATTTGTGTGTCTATATTGTTTCTGTGATTGTCTCTCTTTCGTGATCTTATTTATGCAGCTAATGTGCTAAATGATTGTAATAATAAATAAGAACCGTAATTTCTAGATGCATAATTAAAACTTCAACAGTGCAGCTCCGGGAGCATAAATACCGTATAGAATACCAAATAATTTTAGAGCAATTCCTTGCTCCTTTATATGAGTTTATCTTTTGAGCCACCCCCCTTGTATGACAGACAAATCTATAATGATTATAATCAGAATTGGGGACTGATATATAATGGAGCATGGAACTTATATAAGGATATATGGTGTGATGAGGCTGCCTCACCTACTTCCATGATTTGTACATGACAAGATCGTCCTTTAGGAAGTAGTGTACCAGACTATTATAAATGGGGTTGGAGGAATGTTGTACAGGTTTAAGAAGGTGATATGCCCCCCACTACCTTTATACATCGGAAATTATTTCTTCGAGAATACCAAAAAATCCTAAGCAGAGGTAGGCATCTTACTTTCCTATCACTTTGGAGAGATGAGATTCAAAAGACACGATCCTAGAAATATCATAAGGGAACACTTAAATAGCATCATACTCCCTTATGAGTATACTATTGATTTATGGGAAGATGAAGAGGTGCATCAAAATGCTATAACATATGACAAAGTAATTTGCAATAGGTGTGGCCAGCCAAAGGGAAGGATTGCCGACGAAAAAGAAGCAAGAGATGCAACCAAAAAAGAAGCAGAACAAGACAAAGCTGGGAGATCTTCTCCCATTTCTATCTCAACTCATTCAGGATCTATCGAGAAGGAAGAAATGCCAACAGATAAAAGGAGGAGAGATAAAGAAAATGTGTTGAAAAATAAGAATGACACCAAGAATAAACAAAAGGCCGAGGCCGAAAAAGAAAAATCCAAAGAGGAAGTTGAAGTGAAAGCTACTATAGAAAGAAAAAAGGAGCTAGTAGAAGGAGCAAGAGTAGTAGTAGAACTAGCAAAGAAAGTAGCGAAGGAAGCGACTGACAAACCTGCGGAGGAAGAGAGGCAAAAGAAAAGTGCAGAAAATAGAGGGGATGACACACACCCCATGGACTTAGATATCCCAGGAACATATACCACATACACATAGGCAGATACAACCGACATTGGTTTTGGCCTTGGACTTTGGGAGTCGTTCCAACTAGCTAAAGTACTAGATCTTAGAAGATTCACGTATGATAATAAAACTGGTAGGATTGTGCAAGAATGAGTTAAGAAGATGTTGGTGACGGAAACAACTCCAATATCAGTTGTCACTCAGGTACCAGTCATGGGAGATGTTATAAAGGATCATGTGGTGACAGTTAGAGCAGGTTCTTCATTCATGGATTCCAATATAGATAACATCCAGATGTTATGCAAACAAAATTAAGAGAAGCAGTTAACGATTAGGGAACTCGAGGAAAAAATTCAACATATAAAGGTTGATGAAAGAAGCCTCCAAATATTCAAAGTCAGTGTTGAGAAGGTTAGAAATGACTTAGAAGGTGCCATTATTTACATTTATGCTCATCTACAGCTTTTCCAAGATGCGGCTGCAGTAGTCATCGACCAAAACAACTATATACAAATGAAGCTCACACATTACAACACTATCCGCGAAGGTATAACTGACATTGATAGATGGATAGAGGAAAATCCTTACGTACCTCCTGAGTTATATAGTCCACCAAAATCTGGGAGGAAGACTGATTTGTACGCATTGAAGCATTTCCAAAAGATAAGACAACGAGTAGACGGAGAATCAACCAAATATATGAAAATATGTTCAAGGATCCACAGGGCTGCTCAGGAACTGATCAGAAATGGTTGTCTCCAAAGGTTAGATGAGCTTGGAAAGAACCTAGTAGTAGAAGAAATGGTAAATGCAGTCCAAGAGAGCACAAATCAGAGGAAACAAATAGTTGAAGCAACTACCTTTTCCTCCACTGACCTTATTGATCAATATCTACTACAACCAGTTAAGCTTCATACGATGGTGCAAGATTTCATGAAAAAGTCAGAGAACGATATGAATTCCCTCGATGATAATATTCTCTAAAAAATGAAACATTAGAGCATCTAACATACCAGAGGATTAAATCACTCTATAACTAGTTGGAGGTTTGGACAACCTACCTCAGAAGAAAAAGTTCATAGGAAAAGGACATAACACCTACCCTTTATTTTGTCATTTTCCTAACTATTCTAAATTTCATCCCTTGCTTCACACTTGCCATTAGGGAAGAGAATATGAACCATTTTGTAACTGCCTCTTCAAGAATAAGACAAAAGGGCACATGTGAGTTAATAATTTTTGTATAAAATAGGATAGAAGCTCATTTGAAAAGGATTTTTTTGGCTTTTCAAGCATGGTATAGACCCAAGAAATTTTTCGAGAACATATAATTTGTTAACTAATATTGAGAAGCCCTCAGGGCCAACATATTATAGAAGGAATTCTGTGTAGAAATGGATCGGATCTTTGAACTACTTAAGTGAAGATAACTACTGTTTCTATGGACTGTAAGAATTCTTGTTTGTTGTAGACTGATTCTCATACAATCTTTGTCATTATACAATTATTGATGTTTCTTTGAATATTTAAAATTCCTTGATATTTGTGGGTTATTATTTTTTACATTGTTGTGATATAGATTAATATCATTATATACATTTGTATGCACTTGTCTCCAATCTTGGTCTTTTGTTGCAGCTAACTGTATACAAGTTATGTATGATTTTGGTTGCATTTATAACTAACTGGTTACTCTAGTGTACTCCTAACTAGGATAGGTTAGGATAGATTAGTAATAGATTAGTTGTATTTACATACATGGTATTCATATACATCTTTTCATTTCATTCTCATCATCCATCCTCCCCCCACTGCTACACCAGACCGTAACTGGTGAGAAAAACCAAAAGACAGAAACAATGGCAGCCGAGCCAAATTTTAGATGGTAATCCTAATTCAAATGGTGTATTGTCTAGTTGGGACCGTATACTGGGGAGTACCCCTTGCTATTGTCTGGTGAATTTGGACCCGTCAACAATAACCTCCTATCATTGAGCACCAATCTCTACACAGGATAAAACTGTACGCAAGAGGCATATCAACTAGTATGATAGTAAACACTATTATAATGTGAGATGTTGCACTTTTTAATGCACAAAAATATTTAATTTATCCATAAGTTGGAACTTTTCTAGAATTAATGGCATATATACGTTCACCAGTTTCATAGTACCTTGTACACTCCATTCAAAGAGCTTCCATTACATATAATGGCATGATATTGTTAGTGGCTCCACTATCCACTAGACAATTGTGCAATGTAAAGTCATGGTTCTCCATGGATATGTAAAATGGTGTAACCTTGCCTCTTGGTCTTGTTGGCATGATATTTTGTTGTTGTCTTGTGTTCATCACAACTGCCTCTATTCTTGAATTCGTATCATCCAATATCTTCAAATTATTCTCTCCTTGTTGGGGTATCTTAACTACCTCCATGAATGGAAAGGTAATTTGAAGTTTGGTTAACTCATCGACAAAATTATAGTTCATTTGGAATGGTGTCTTCATCAGATTAACAATTGGTTGTTGTTTCGCTAGCTCTGGAACATTTGCTTTTCTTTTTTCTTTTTCTGGTTGTTCCTTTGTCTTTAATTTATTTGCTTGAGTTATGGTTTGAACAACATTATCTTGTGAATATCCATAATATTCTTGTTCATAAAAAATATGAAAATATGATGAAATTTCTTCCATTTGGACTGATTCCAAGACTTCATCATGATCATTGATTGTTTCTTGATCAAAAGGCTCATTGTTTTGAACAAAGTTTTCTTCTTCTGTAATATCTTCTAGCATAACAACAATTGGATTTGGGACTTTGGGTGATCTTGGTCTATGGTATTCAATTCTTTGATATCTATCATTCTACCTATTTGATAAGAAAATGGGGTTCTCATGTTTTGATGTGACATAATGAGATTATCACTTTTCTTGAGTTGAGTTATCTCGTTCTGCATTTGTCGAATAGTCCTGCTCATCTGGGCAATTTTTATTTTTTTGTCTATTATCTTGAGCAACTTCAAGATTATTTCTCACATTTGGGGGTAGGAATTGAAGAATCCCTTCCCCAATTTATCTACCTTCAATGCTTCTTGAGGTGGAAGATCCCTGATATGAAAATGCCAGACTTGTCACATGTCTTTGCACTTTTCTAAGAATGATCTCAAGATCAACATTAGTTTCTAGCATGTATTCTTCCATTTTTGTTTCATTTTGAATTATTTCATTTGATGTATTTATTTGTGCAAGTGTTATTGCATATTTCACGTTTGATGGCATGGCATTCTTGTAACATCCAAATATAACAAGAGCGTTTGGGCGTTGTCCATCTGGGATTTGATTCAGTGTCTTGAAAAATTGTAAATTAAAATCCCTGATTCTTTCACCCTTTTGAAGATGGATTTGGGTGAATTGAGTAAGTAGAGTATGATATGCAATAGGATGTGAATATTTGGTTATGAACATATATTATATATCATCAAACAAGCCAATTAATTGAGTTGGGAGAGAAATATACCAGTCATAGTCTGGGCCTATCAAAGTTTGAATAAATACTTTGAAAATTACATCATCATGTTCAATTAAATGAATATCACATATACTAAGGAATTGATCCATATTCTTTTTAGGATCCATAATCCCATCACCTGAAAAGACATGTAATTTTACTTGATGAATATTTTGCAACTGATGTTGCTCTCCCCGTAAATTGAGTGGACTAGATCTGGCTCTCCTTCTTGGATTTCTTTGCCTTCCATTTCTTTCACTTTCTTCATTAGGAATTTCATTTCTTTGTTCTTCTCGATCACCCATGATTGTTATACTCCTGGCTTCATATGTTGAATTATGGGTTTCTTGGTTAATCTCAAGTTTCTTACTTTTACTCCTTGTTATTGGAACTTTGTATGATTCAATATTTTAAAGATTTACTGTTGTCGTTTGTGTCTCAAGGCTATTGCTATTTCTTATTCTCAAGCAAGATCTTCCCACATTATTTCTAGTTCTTCAAGACTCTTTGCTATTGTGATAGTTAGGTCATACAACTGGTGCATAATATTTCTTTGACCTCTAAGTCCAACTTGTATTTAAGGTTGGTTGGGATATGGTAGAGTCATTCGAATTTCTGGTCTACGAAACCATACTTTTGTCTATTCCCTAGTATGGTCACCAAAAATGTTGATCTAAAAAACTGTTGTACGATCTTTAAGATAACATCACGAGGATAAATAACCCTACATTTTTAAAGAGGCGATACTCCTCTATTTCTTAAAAATATTAAGAATATAAAATATTCATGAGAGAGAGGATCAAGCTTATTCTTGAAACAAATATTCACACGAAAAGAATACATGAGAAAGGACTAGGTATATTACAGAAAGTAAATATTAACACTATAATACAATATTATTAACTAAAATAGTATATAGTCTTATAGCACGACATTTCCATCACAACATTCATCAAAGAAAGAAATATTATTCAACACAAGGAAGGAAAATAAGGACCACATATGGAAAATAAATTTAAATTATCATTACATTAATATCCAAAAATATTTTGATAGACACACATTTGAAATCTCATGCTTAGAACTTAAATTATGAGAAATCATTAATGTTTTGTCCTCGATAGTTCTCTGGGAACCTAAAAAAATAATATGTGTCTTTGTAAAAATAAATAATAATATTTGAGAGTTCATAAAAAAGTGAATTTCTATTTCCCTTCAAAGAGGACTGAGATTGTCCCCCTAGGGTGTAGGACAGTTGGTGATGGAGTGTACTGTTAAGGCACTCCATTATGTGAAATCATTGGTTCAAAACCCCAGATTACCTTGTGTGTCAAGTATGGGGCATCGTGGGCACACATGGAGGTTATAGTCATAGAAATCAGATAACATGACCATGTGTCACATGAGTACGTGCTCGATTAGTTGTTGACTTCGTCAGTTAAAAAAAAAAAGAGGAATGAGATTGGGCTCCCACAGACCATGAAATGAAAGAGAGACCTAGAAGGAAAAAAAGAGACAATTAGGGGTTGGCCACAATTCTAGCACTCTATCTTTCCAAGTCTAGATTTGGATCTACCCTTCCTAGAATTCCCTCGGTTCCCTGAGCCCTTTCCTCTATCCTTTTTTCTTCCCCTTTTCTCCATGTTCAACGCATTACCTGATGTCTCACCTGTGCTTTTCCATCACATTTCCTCACTAAGGATAACACCAACAACATCATCAAATTTTAAAGTATTTGAACTAGAGATAGAGGTACTACGATATGACAAGGCAGGTTCCATCTTTGCAGCAGTAAGGACCAAGATTAGAAGAACTAACCTCATCATCAAAAGTCCATACGAACTTAGTTGATTAGTAACCATTATTAAATTCATTTAAATGATTTTCCATAGCCTAACCTCATCATCAAAGTCCACTTTTACAGAACTTAGTTGATTAGTAACCGTATTAAATTCATTTAAATGATTTTCCATAGAACCACCTTCTGACATCTTCATATTAAATAATCTCTTCATTAGAAATACCTTATTAGACGTCGAGGGTTTTGTCATATAGTTTAGCCAACGCGTCAATCAGATCCTTCGTTGTATTTTCTTTCGAAATATTGAAAGCCACCAATGCTACCAAGCTCATCCGTATCGTTCCTAGAGCCTTTCTGTCAAGAATATCCCATTCTTCGTCCTTCATGGTTGTCGGCTTCTTTGCTACTTCGCCCAATGGTAGAAATAGATCCTTCTGATATAAATAATTTTTCATCTGCATCTTCCCTAATTGGTAGTTTTGGCCATTAAATTTCTCGACCCTAAACTTTCCATCTTCCGACATTGCTCCCACTAGAACCAGGAACCCTCTTTTCCTACGAGTTACCTTTCACTCTGATACTAGTTTTTAGAAAAACAGGACCGCAGAGAAATAAAATAAAACAAATGTGGAAACAAAACACAGAAGATACACAATACAATAGAGACACAGATTTACGTGGTTCACCTAGTGTGGGCTACGTCCACCAGATAAATTTCCAGGTCCTTCCTTTATTATTATCCAACAAATGAAGGGATACGACCTACAACAAAACCCACTGTAACTTCCTCTTCTTTCTCTCACAGTCTCCTCTCTCAGAATACAATACTTGCCATAATGCATAGCCGCAATACATTTCCCTCATAAAAGAGGGTTTTCTTCTAGGGAAAAAAACCCTAACATCATTTCTACCATTAGATTTGTGACCTTATAATGAACGGTCCATATTTACAATGAAATTACAATATATATTTACAAGGCAATTTTTCCTCCGGGGGCCCGCTCATCCCCGGACCTCGCAGAGGTGGTACCCCCCCTCTGCACTCTCCTGTGTGGAAGAGTGTACATACTTCTGGGGTGTAAAGTATTCATGGGGTATAAACACGGCTAAAAGAAAGGACCTTTGAATCAGGAAGGTAATCAAGCTCCACAACCAACAAGAATCGAGCACTGTGGTGAGTGTCGTGATTAGAGGTCAGTTGAGGCAATCAACGACTCAATTATTACTTCATGTTTTATACTTGATGTTGAGGTGGAACTACTGCAATTATGTGGACCACTTATGATGGCGGTCATTCTGCAATTTTCCTTGTGCCTGCATGAACTGCAATGACTTATGATCAATGTGGATGACTGTCTCCTTCTCAAGAATGTAATGCCTCCACTGGTGGCAGGCTTTCATAATAGAGTACATTTATTTATTGTAAGTATGGTACTCACAAATTAAATCTGATAGTGTCTCACTATGATAGACCATGGGGTGGTCGTGTTGAGTGATGACTGCGCCCACAACATAGTCTGAAGAATCTGTCTTGATATCAAAGGGATGTTGTAGGTCCAGTAATGAAAGCATTGGGGTGGAGCACAATCACTGCTTTATATTAATGAATGTTGTATGTTGGTATAGGCCCCACACAAATTTTTCCTTACCACCACCTCTGGTTATTTGGTTGAGGTCCCATGCAATATGGGAGAATCCCAACACGAACCTTCGATAGAAATTGGCAAGGCCTAAGAAGCTCCGAAGCTTAGTGAGCGTGGTTGGGACTGGTTAGCCACAAATGACTTGGATCTTGGTTGGATCAACATGCACACCATGCACATCAACAATGTAGCCTAGGTATTAGACCCTGTCCATGCTGAAGAAACATTTTTCCAAGTTGGAATATAACGTGTGCTACTGCAGAGTGTGCAAAACTTGCTGAATATGCTGCAAGTGTTCTTCCTAAGCCTTTTTGTAGACGAGGATGTCATCCAGATACACCACCAAAAAAATAATTAGTGAAATGCCACAAGATATCGTCCATTATCCTCATGAAATTTACTAGGGAATTTATCAAACCAAAGGGCATGACCAACCATTCAAAAAGACCTTCTTTTGACTTGAAGGAAGTTTTCCATACATCTGCCAGTTCTATTATGAATTGATGGTAGCCAAAATTCATATCGATCTTACTGAAGTATTTTTCCCCCTTGATCTGATCAAGGAGATCGTCGATTCGGGGAATCATGTACCGTTTCCTGACTCTAATTTTTTTTAGGGCCCGATAATCGATGCATAGTCGCCAACTCCCATATTTCTTCTGCACCAGCACGATTGGGCTTCCACAAGGTGATGTGCTGGGTCAGATGTGCCCCTTGTGGAGAATTTCTTGGATCTGACACTTGATCTCCTCATTTTCTAGCAAAGAGCGATGATATACTAGCCCATTGGGTAGCAGTAGGCCGAGGGTCAGATCGATGGGATGCTTGACCTGACAGTGCAGAGGTACCCCAGTAGGTGATGGGAAGATGTCTTTGTATTCTTCCACTACCTTATCCAATTTCTTCTACTATGTGGAGAGGTCAGCCATGGAGGCCATGGATGTGGCTGCAGCCTTTCACTTACTCTGAAAGTGAATCACGAAGAAGATAAACTTCCCAGTCTGATAAATGACCTTCCTGCATTTCTTGGCAGAGATTAAGGAAATAACACTAGGTGGGACTACCTCAGGTATCATGTACATTTTCTTGTTCAAAGTAATAATAACACTGAGAGGCCTATAATCATATAAAACATAAATTTCCATATATAAGGTTGGCCCAAAATAAAATCATAAACTTCACACAATACCTCATCTTTGAATGGATTGATTCCATACAACATGCGATATTATTGGCTGGCACGAAGATCACTTCCTTGACAGAGCCATCCGATGGTGTAAGGATGCAGGTACAAAATTGTCAGTAGGTCTAGCCGCTTGACGAACTTTGTTGAGATGAGGTTCTTATGGCTACCAATATCAATGATGAAGTGAAACAGAGTGCCTTTTACACACATCTGTGAATGAAATAGGCGCTCACCTTCCTCTGGCTCATTAGGTTCACTGTGCTCGATCTTGGTGGTAGCAATGGTGGCACTGTCTTTTGCATCAATGATCTGTCTCCCCTTTTTTGGTTCCGAATCATAGTCAGAACCCACATCTGATTCAAAGGATTTTACCTCATCCACTAATGACTACTTTGAGCAACAATCAACAGTGTTATGCCACGGGTTCTTATGGAAGTGGCATCACTTCTTGGTATGTTTCTTCGTCTTCCCATTGTCGTTCTTTGCTTGCGGCTTGGACTGTTTTTCCTAAGGTTTCCCATATTTTCTCTGTCCTTTGTTCTACGGGTTGGGGCTTCCCTTGCCCTACTTCTGCTGTGAGGGGTTTCTAGACCCAAACTACCACATCTTTTGTTTCACCTTCTGCTCAATTTTGACAACATATCGATAGGCTGCGCCCAAGGATGAGATGTCCAAAACCTCCATTTCTGTATGAATGTATCTATGCAGACCACTATGGTACTTGAACACTATATATAGCTCAAAATATTTAATACCCAGCTTGTTTCACAAGGTATGGAAGACATTAGTGAACTCTGGCACTGTTTGGTCTCTTTCTTGCCGCAGTGTGGTCCATATTGTATACAAGTCATCATAAATTCAAAAAGGGTAGTATTGTTCCTTAATAACATCCATGAAGGAACCCCAAGTGGGTGTAACTAGAAATAATGTCGAACCCTCTATTTCATTTTTCTCACAGAAAGTCTCCCACCAATATTTGACATGGGGGAAGACCTTGAGGAGCACAAATGTAATCTTTTCTCTATATTAAAAGTTGTGGATATAAAAATACACTTCTAGAAGGTTTAACCATTTATCTATGACACTGACATCTATTTCACCTTCAAATATAGGATTATCAAAATTGATCTATACATTGAAGGGGGTGGCGCCATTACTTGAGGTGCATGCATCGCTTGTTGGAAGCCATCAAAGGATTTTTGCAAATCTTTCCATCATCTCATTCCTTTGTCACTTCAAGGGCTTCCTCGAGAAACATTTTGAAGGGATGTCCTGTCCCATCGTCTTTCTTTTCGCCTACCATGGACGGTTTCTTGGGCATGCGAGAGAAATTTTTCTCAAGAGAAACAAGATCGAGACCCAACTCTCTATACCCCGACCTTATCAGGGAAATGCATTAAAAAAATGACAAGGAGCATAACACTCTGATACCATTCCTTGGGGACACCTCAAATTCAACCATGTTAAGGGTTGGTGTGGTCTAGGCCGGGTGCGATCCCCAGGTGACTTTGACGGCTTAGATGCCCCTAGGTTTTGGCATCTTAGACATAGGTCAGTCCCTCACCATTCACATGGTTTAATATTACCAACAAAAATATAACCCTAGGAGATGAAGCACCAAAATTCATGTGGGCCCCGTTGGGGTAAGTTAGTACATCAATTTCCCGTGGTCGTAAATTTTGCATACGATATCCATTTAGGGTGCAAGATAGCTCATTTGAAAGGTATTGATGAGGAGCTTCATTTAGGAGGATCAATGAGAGACTTCGATTATCAATGATGAGCCTTATCATGAAAAATCTTCGCTTAGGCCATCAAAATGGCCCTAGAAGTTCAGGAACCGAAAAACTGCTAAAAATAGTAAGTTGCCAAAAAACTATTTTGAGCCAGTTGGACAAGGTGGGTGTTGGGCACTTTAATTGTCTAAATAAATAGATAATTAAGGTGTTCAATATAAATTTTCAAACCCAGGGAATTTTTGTTATTGCAATATAATTGTGCACAGTCTATGCTAGATTGATGAAAGCAAACACTAATCAAGTTGCAGTATTGAAAGAAACAGAGTTTTGAAAAATGTACATTAACACAAGTTGCCAATACAACTGGAGTTCTAATCTACTGTTGCAGAATTGGGATCACACTTGCATAATTGAAATCTAAATTGATGAGTGTATAAGAATCCTTGATTATCTGTTTTATTCTAATTTTCTATTTTATTCTTGCAGAAGGGAATTCTGTGCTAATTGCCGAAAATAAATCTACTTTAATTGTAGGAAGGAAATTCACACTTCTTATTAATTTTACTTGAAAGTAGAGTTTTACCTAGTGCATAAATATGATTCTCCAGTAGTATACAACACTTGACTTCTAATTCTCATGAGACACATTGATGTGCATTTGACAGGAAGGGGATGAACTGTAACAACAATTGTACTCTAAGAATGCTAAATAGATTAATCACACAGATCAAAGTAACTAATCTAAAACACAAAACATCAAAACAGAGGGGAGTCTGTGAGGAAGGTGGGCCCTTTCCTTCTCACTGAATCCACTCGAAAATAGGTTACAGTAGGTTAAAGAAACTCAATGCACTTCTTTATTGATTTGCAAAAAGGGTTTAGATACAATATGCTCTTTCTTCACTCTCTGTTCCACAACTATCTTTCGGTGTCAATGATTACAAAAGCTCCACTATTTAAAGACAGAGTCATTTAGTTCAAAATGGGCTCAGAACAACCTTGAGAATCCTAGTTTCTCAATCTGTTCGTAAGATACAAGAGATCTGTCATATTCACCAAATCTGGAGAAAGAATCAGCGTGACAAAAAATGTGTAACAATAGAGGATCATTCTTCAGGATTCGACTTTCAGGATCGGTGGCCATCTGTTGTAGCGGGTGTAACAACTTTTAGGATTGGTGCACATCTGTTGCAATCGGTGTAACAACTTCCAGGATTAGTGGGCGTTTGTTGTAGAAAGTATGAAAGATTCCAGAAAAGGTGCGCAGTTGTTGTAGTCGTGTAACAACATGCAAGATTAGCGCACAACTGTAACAATTGGTGTAACAACAGCGATCGTTCTTCAAGTCTTGGATGTTCTACAAATTTTGATCATTAGTTGCACATTTATGGGTAGAGTATGAGAAATAATACCAATCAAACGTGTTAAATAAATAAGAATATCAAAGAAATATTAATGGCTGATACCTTGGGAAAAAGGGTATTGGCAGCATTAAAGTAGGCATTTAGCATAGAAATGATAAGGTTGAAAAGCTAAAAGATATAGTGAAAAGGGGACATTTCTGGGTCCTAACATGCCCCCCAACTGAAGACATTGCATGTCCTCATGCAAAACACTTTCAAAACTTACACTGAATCTGAGTTAGGGAGATGACCCCTCCCATGGAAACTGTTAAGACAAATCGCTAAGTACCGGTATGGAAAACTGTGTGTACCCCCAATGTCTGTTAGCTCAAAAACATTTGTCCTTCTTGCCTTGTCTTCAAGAACATAATGATTTTAAGTGTGTAACAAAGGTTCTTGTGTTTGAGCTGTTGGTGAACCAACACCTACTCTATTATGTTGAGATCTCCTCTGCCTTACTGGTTCTTGTGGAGTAGTAAGGTCATATTCTGTCTTAACTGAGAGGTTGACTGGTTCTTCAGGCTGACCAGTGACTAGTACCTTTACTACTTTATAGCCTGCCTGAAAATAGATATTACCACATTCAGAGCACATGAGCTCTCTATGTTGGTCCATAGAAACTTTTGTGAGTGATAATATGTCTAAGGCTATCCCCTATGGATTCTTATGACAAACAACCTGTAATTATTCCTTTAAGGAAGCCAACTCTGCTTTGAGGCTATCATTTTTCTTCAATAGTTCAATAATCCTGGAATTTTCTGTATCCTTGATCTTCTTCTCAATTTGAGAAAAAATCTGAGCAAGTGGCACATTCTCACTATTTTGTGTAACTAGTTCTGCTGTGGCAGATACACCCATGACTTGTTCCTTTGGAATAGTTGATTCTGGCCTGACTATTTCTTGTGGAATAGTCTTTCTCTGGGTAGCTGGTTCTTGTGTAACAACTAAGTTTGGGATGGTTGTATCTTGTGGAATAGTGTCATCTTGGGCAGCTGGTTCTTGTGTAACAACCATGTTATTTGAGGGGACTGGTTCTTGTGTGGCAGTCTCTTTAACAATGGAGGATAATGGACGAAGAATACGTATTACCTGTTCCGTATATTTCCAACCAACTGATGCTTTAATAGACCTCACTGACCGAGTTCCCCTCCTAGGTAAGGTAGAGACAAAAACATGGTCTTTCTTTTTCGTTGCTTTAGGAGAAGGAGGGTGTTCTTCAACAATCTCACAAGGAGGAAATTCTGGGATGATGGGGTCTGATATAATCTGTACTTCATCACTCATCGAGTGATGAACAAAATCATCAAGCAGAGCCGATGATTATATTGTAACTCGTGTACATTCCTCTTGTAATGATAAAATGGTCGCTTGAAATTCCTTGCACAAGGTGAAACCTGGAATACGTACCTCCATAAATTCTGGTAAGGTCTGAGTATGAGCAAAATCAAGACTCTTTGTGGCAGCATCTGGTACAACCCTGTTGATGCGTCTCCTAGATTTTCTTGTAGGATGACATTTTCTTTTCTGACATGAGTTAGTAGCAGTGACAATAGGGTTTTGAATTATTGTTGCAACACGAGCAGGGTTTTGAGTTGTTGCTGGTGCCACAGGAGAAGAAGTCGAGGTACTTGCAGTTACAATGGAGGCTGGATTTTCTGTTTCAGTGGATCGCTCTGACCTAGTTCTTGTCCTGGGTAGTGTAAAGACAAAAGGAAGGGTTATCCTTTCCTTAGATTTAGGAGTCAGAGGGAGTTCTTGAACAAATGTTGCTGCAGCAAAGGGCTGCGACTCATGACTTGGTCCAGGGATTGTGCTGTCAACTACTGGCTCAACCACAACTAAAGGCATAAGGTTTAACTGTTCTGGTTCAATAATGTCAAGGAGTTTCTGAGTGGTGTGAGAGGTGCTTCTAATTTTGCGTTTGGTATTCAGAGTTGACTTATGGGTAGTTATAGTTGGGGTTTTAACTATTGTTGTAGTCGAGGGCACATGGTTTGACTGTTCTAGTTCGTCTATAACAACAGGCACATGAATTGGCTATTCGAGGTTGGCTATTATAGTAGGCACAAGAGTTGGAACACGCACTTCAGGTAATGGGTCATTAGGGATTCCCATTCCTCTATGAATCAATAATCCTATGAGTATGTGATTGGAAAGACAATTCATGGGGTGCTTGGATTTCTTGACAAAGTGAGCCATATTATGCAAGCAATGAAGAAGGTAATAGGGAATGTTTATTAGCTTCTGATGTATCAAATGTGACAATAGAACAAAATCAGAAAAATAAACAACTTGATATCTCTCTTCGTAGGTAATGTACCTTTTGACGAATTCTGATACCTTCTCCCATGGTTCTGGTAAGGAACTAGCATATGCACCTCGGCCTTTTGTCTATACTCACTCATTGCCCATGAGAAAACCCCTCTGTGCATCGGGAAGATGTGCTTTTCTGTTAAACCATTTTTCTCTTATGGTTGGCAACCCTGTCACAACGGCTATGCTCTCTTCTGTCACTAGAATCCGCAATCCGTGCACCATTGAAATTCCGTCTACGAGATTCTGTCTGAACTCTAAGACTTCTGCTTCATTAAACCCCCGCATCTTCTTAAAATAAGAAATCCAGCCAGCCTGCAGAAATATTTGATAAACATCCAGGTGCAACAACAATGCATCTATATTTTCTAGTTCATATCTCAGGGGCATTCCTCCCATGACGTTGCGTTTGTATTCAAAAATGAATTAGGAGGAGAAACCAACACCTAAACCAGAGATAGAGCAAGGTCAAACGTGCATTTGCATGAAGAGCGCATTGTCACAGCGAAAATAAGCATGGTTGAAAGGTGGCGGAGGTGAAATATAAAAAGGGATTTTTTTGTTAGGTTAACGTGGATTTTTCGTTCCCCCCTCCAACTAATCTGATTGGCTCACGGTTTAACGAATTTAGGACAACCATCAGGTAGTCATCAAAGAATGCTTTCATATCTATATCACTTAAACATGTAATATTAGTAGCGTACCTCATAACTTACCGCTCAAACGTATCTGTCGGAAAAACTGCACTATCCAACCGCCATTTGATCCGCGTGAACAACTGTAATAATGAGAGATGGCTCTGGAACGTGAGAAATTACGATATGAAAAGTGGAGCATAAGTGGAGTCCTTTCTGTGGTTGAACAGTTGGAAAGATGCGGATGTGGAGTTAAGTAATGATGAAGCGACTCTTGTTGGGACAGAGAGAGCATAAAGTATTTTTGAAAAATGGTGGAAATTCAGACAAAACAACAATGTTGCCGTATGTAGAAATGGAAGAAATGCTAAATAAGGTGGGTGAAGCAACATAGAAAATATCCAAAATGGATAATAGTAGTAGGTGTATCAACAGATATTTTGGTCGGGATGGTGGAATTAGGTGTAGCAGTATATAAATTGGCCAATTTGTCGTAAAAGAGTGTATCAGCATCCAAGGCAAAAAAATCGGGAATGCGGTCGTCATATGGTCATGTGGTCGGAAAATGGTGTAACGTGACATGGTCATGTGGTCAGAAAATAGTGTAACGACACATGGTGTAACAACATGTAACCTCTCCGAAAACATAATCACTTAGTTTTTAGGAAGTTTTGCAACTTCCAGAAACTAATCCTTTGGCTTCTTCTGCTGTAATCTACCTTG
>SNQJ01S0086871.1:15702-25949 GCA_010110895.2 Picea sitchensis
CTGGAAACCCAAACCGAGAAAACCAGCATATATTATATTCATACACTTGTGTTACATTGTTCACAATACAATATACATATAGGAGCCAGCGACATCCAAAACCCTAACCCAATGACCTGGATTAGTCCAAAACCCTAATTCCTTAACCGGAAATAGAAAACCATCGGCAAAAACCATGTGCTGAAAAACCACCTAAATATCATGTGGTCTCGGAAATATGTCGTCCCGGTGTGAAAAAAAATTTCGGGGGCGCTGCCCCCGAACCCCCCTGCGCGCAAAGAATATAACACATACCCAACATTTTCTATAGTCTATGCACAAACTGAGTGTGCCATCCTTCTTTTTCACAAACAAGGCTAGTACTCCCCATGGGGACACACTAGGCCGAATGTAGCCTTTGTCCAACATCTCCTTTAGTTGTAGTTTGAGCTCAATTAGCTATGGTGTACTCATTCTATAGGGTGTTCTACACACTGGCACCGCTCCTATTACAAGTTCTATTGAAAAGTCAATATCCCTTCTCGGAGGTAGACCTGGTACCTCTTCTGGAAACACATCCTGATACTCTCTTAATATGGTATGGTCCTCTAGGCTCAGCTTAATGTTCTCAAGAGAGTTCAATATTTGTATTTCATACAAAGGGCATCCTTTTCTGCAATACTTCTTCACTTAACGGGCTAATATTTGTCTCACTGAGAGAGGCTTTTGAATTCCTTGTAGGGTCATTTTTCTCCCTTCTTCATCTTCTCTCTCTAAATTTTTATTGTAACAATCCAACTTGGTTTTATGGGCAACCAACCAGTCCATTCCAATTAGCAGGTCATAAGATCCTTAAGGGATCATGTTTAGGGTTGCTCGGGTGGGTAATCCATTCATAATGAATTGACATGCTAGTATGACCTCTGTTACATCTCTTTTAGTTCCAGTGGCTAGTTGTACCAGCCATGATTTAGCATGTTTTACTTGTTGCAATTTACATTTATCAACAGTTTGAGGGGCAACATAACTAAGATTAGAAACATGGTCAATTAAAATGGAAACTAGTTGGTTGGAAATCATACCTTCCATATCCACCACTGAAGCTTGGTGGTCAACTTGTATATTATGCAAGGCTGCAAATATTTGTGGCATGCTCCTAGCCATATCATTGATTGTGGTAGCCTCTTGGATGTTGTAGACTCTCTTATTGTTTTGTTGCCTATATGGACAACCCCTCAGTGGATGCTCTTCTCCACAACCCCAACATTTCAAGGGTTCTCTCTTGGTATTATCAACCTTACTTGGGGTTGCTCCAAAGGGTTTATTTCCACTCTGAGATGGGAAATTTTGTTTATATGCACTTTTAGTAGGAAGGCTCACCTTATAACTTTTCCATGGTTCTTAAATATTGAGGATTTAAACCCCCTCTTCTTGAATCCCAAATTACTTTTCTTCCTCCAGTCCTCATGAGATTCTGCCTTATTCTTGAATTGCTCATAGCAATACCTTGCCTTCCAGATAGTATCTTCTAAGGTCTTTGGCTCATCAAATTCAATTTTGTCTTGGAAGGACCGAGATAATCCACTAATAAATCGTTGCATCTTTACCTTTTCATCCTTTATGTAGGGCACATACCTCATCAACTCAAGAAATTTGTTGATATATTCATCTATTGTGATTTGTCCTAACTTGAGTTCATAGAATTCCTTGGTATTCCCACCAAAGTATTTTTCTAACAGGTACTTCTTCTTGAAGTATTTCTCAAATTGTTTCCATGACAAGTCCTTCTCATAGATTCCTTTCACATTCCTAAGGTACTCGCACCAAATGGAGGCCTTTTCATTCAGGTTGAAAATGGTTATTCGAGCCTTTAGGTTTTAAGAGAAGTCATGGACTCTAAAGTACTTCTTCAAGCCTAGTAGCCAAACTTCTACTTCTCCCCCCTTCTTAATTTCTTCATTGAAAGTGGGTGGTTTGGCTTTCTTAAACTCTTAAGAGTCATGGCTCCTGGAATGTTTCCTCTTCTTTCTCCTCTGGGAATGCAAACTAGTTTTACTACTAGAAGATCCCTTAGAGTTGTCAGTTTCCTCACTAGAGGATTCTTTCGTTGTGTGTATCTTGGTTCCATGTTGGACCTTCTTTGAGGTGCTCCTCCTTGTGTGGCCACTTTTAGGACCATGCTTTTGTATCTCAGGTGGACTTGGAGTTTTCTTAGTATGATGTTTGTCCATGTGACTGGATCCTGGTCCATGTTGCAATTGTCTTTGTATATCATATAGGATTTGGAGTAGGACTGAGTTAATTTTAGTTTGTTTTTCCTGTTCTTTTATCGGCCTTTCATTGTCAGCCTTACAACTATGTAATTCTGCCATGAGGTTTCTTACAGTTTTAGCCAAATCTGGAGGGGCTTTCACCGCCATCCTCTCATCATATTCTTCCTCTCTATTGTGGGAGATTTCCCCCAATTCATGGTGTGTCGCCATCCTTTATGTTACAGTTTTCCTACTGTCCACTAACTGCTTGAGTGTTGATAAAACATTTTCTGTTAGTTAATTATCTACTAGTTTATGAACAACACACAGTTGAGATTTTTCAAAACATATAACAACAACATAAATTTTCATTCCTCTCTTCATCATTGGTTTAGATAAGTTTTTTATGAATGTGGTAAGATAGGGTGTTACCCCTTAAAAGTTCTCTAACAATATTTTTATGCGACTTGTTCATGAGCCCAAGCAGGCCAAGTGTTGTTGCCTACTCTGATACCAATTTATAACACACCTGACCCCTAAGTACCCTTTTTAGGGATGGGGCATAAACATTTTGCTTTCCTTAATCATCTCGAATCCTCTTTTTCTCATCAAGAGCTATCTAGCAACTGCTACCCTGCTTGAATCCGAGCTCTGGATTGGGAGTTACACCCTTCCAAATCTCGTCAGGCATTATTGGTCACGGGCCACATGGCATCCATGTGGGTTCGTCTCATTCACACCATCCCAAGTTTCTTGAAGTCCCAGAGCTCCCTAGCACTCCTGCATCCATGGTGGAAATCCATCCACCATTAAATCCACCGACAAAACTTTGTCCTCGTTTAACGTACATGTTTATGGGAATTCGACGTTTGACGTTGAATGCCCCTTTTTTCTTTCTACATGCATGTCCTCCAGAGTCTTGAAATATCAAACTCTCGAACTCCCGAAGGACCCCGAAATCTTGCCACGTGGCTCCGACCTTCGTCCCTTTCAGCTTATCTAAGATACTACACCGCAAACCTCCGGAGTTCCGAAGCCCCGGACTGTCGAAGGGTCCACCCTTACACACGACGATACATTAAATGAAGAGGCAATGACAGGTGGGTCCCAAGTACTCCACTCACTATTAGGCCAAGTGAGTATATGCCAGGGGGAATGACAGGCGGCAAGGCGGAGATAACATGTGGCCCCATCAATGGGTGACACGTGTCATGTTATAATGGGCACATAGGGTCTGNGAAACATGGCACGTCGAACGTGGCTCCACGTCACCTTGGATGATGTCAGCATGCCACGTCACTCCGGACTGATAGCCTTCCAACGCCCCTTATGTCCCATGATCGAGATGTGTCCACGTAGATCCATAGATCTACGACCTCTGTTACTTCGTAACTTCGGCGTTCAGGGAATCCACCGTGTAACTTCCCCTTTTGCTCCCGTAGTGGTCAACGTCGGGCTGACCAAGGTCTAGATTTGACGGTCAAGAGGGGTCTCGAAGCATCCTCGGATCGAAGATTCATGTTACTTCGCGACTTTGTCGTTCAGGGCTTTCACCTGCCTAACACTCCCTCTATCCCGTAGTGGTCAATGCATGACTAACCGCAACTTAGATCTAACGATCATGGGAGATCCTGAAGTGTCCTCGGATCTACGGTCTTCATCACTTCACGAGTTCAACATTCAAGGGTTCTACCTGCTTAACACTCCTTTTATCCCGGAGTAGGACTTTTCCAAAGTGCTATGCGCAAATCCTCCCACTGGTTGATTAGACAATTGGGAGGGGTTCTCAATAGACTCCAGGATCCATGACTCACATTAATTCGCAACTCCAACATTCGGGGGATTTGGTCCTATGACACCTCTGTTCTCCTGAAGTGGTCAACGCCGAACTGACCACGACGTAGATCCAACGGTCAGAGAAGCTCTCGATTATCCTTGGATCTACGACTCACATTACTTTGCAACCGATAAGTGGGTCAAGGTTTAACAGTGGGACATATCCCATGGTCACGGTTAAGGGAAACCGCCGGATGCCAATCAACCTCGTTGGTAACCAAACCAGTAGGTTGCCTTCGGTTGGTTTTGGAGGTTGTAAATTCATAGCGTCCCCGAGCTCTGAACTCCCAGAGTTTTGAAGCCAAAGATAAGTTAGCTCTTTTCAGGCCTAGCGAAGGGTTCCAATGTCCTGGTCATGTGGAACTTATCAAGCTCCAGAGGCTACACCCATATTTTTTAGCCAAGATTTGGTTAAGGGCGTGGACATGAGTCCTCGGTCACACAGACTGATGGTTTGAAGGGAGCACCTTCCATTCACAGAGCTTAAATTCTAAACAGGGAAAGGTACCTTTCGAGGGATCAACGAGACTAAAACATTCCAACGAAGTCTTCCCCGACTCTTACCTTGCGAGACCAATCCTTGGGAAAATTCCCTTAAGGAATTTTGGACCAATGCAAGAACCGTAAACTTATTCTCAACTTCATCTAAAAACCCATGTCTAATAATTCTCCTACTACTAAGCAGAGGCAGACATAAACCATGCAAATACAGGGGCTCATAGAAAAAGAATAAGCATTTCTAATGATTAATCAAACAATGTAAATGTTAATCATAAACACATACATTCAATTACCACTTCCATTCTAGTACACATAGTATAAAAATACTTATCATGAAACCAGAATCGCAAAGCAACTGCTGAGAGGGTTTCCTATTTCCACTCAACCGTAGGCATAACCACTCATGAACGAATTTATCGTTGGCCACCCCCTAACTAGATCACGATTATCCGAGAGAGACTCTTCCTTCTTGTTCAATTACGGTCAGGGACAGAAGCTACTTTCCTCCTCCCACAAAAACTTGGAAATTGGTTTTCTTTTCACCCAAGCAAGGGGGCCTGCAATGAGTGCTTCCTCAGTCACTCGTCTTTCCACAACCTCGTTTATCAACTTGGACTAAAAACACTGCCAACAACTTCTCGCACCCTGAACAAGCTTGTTGTTCAGTTCTCCTCATAACCAGAGAAATGCACACATTCTTCTCTCTCCGGAAGAATCGTCTCTCGACTCATCTTCCTCGCCAGTCCTCTCTACCCACAAATTCCCCTCTTTTCTTTCCTTCCTCAACAATATTGTGTGGGTTCGATTCCCCAGTTCGTGGTCAGGTCAGGAATTCTTTCAGGTGGGTACTCTACCCATCTCCTCATTAACTCTTGAGGAGGGCTTCCCAACTACCAGCTTGACTGGTAATTTATTTCTAGGTCAGAGGACTGTTCTAGGTCTAAGTAATTTAAATCCAGTAAGGTACTGGTCTAGTGGGGGTCAGCTCAACCTTTGCTGGTTACCCTCACCATCTCTCTCATAACATCATGATCTACCTTGGCAAACCCCCTTCAACAGTTATGCAACACTATCCATTTTTAATTAATAACATAAATACATAGATTACCTTTTATAACAAAAAGGTTCATCAAATCCAACATCCACATATATTCAGTCTGCCACAATCTTTTGGCAAGTCATAGTTATATTTACAAGTTGGGGGAAACAAGGGTATTACATATCCATCCAAGTTCAATTATTTTCAATATTAATCCTTGATAGTTGGTTTTTGGATAGTTTTCTTTCCTTTGAATACATGTGTTGTTGTTGTGACTTCCCCAATTTGTTGTAGTTTTTTGGTCTCTAATAATATCATGTTGAATAATGGTTTTATGATGTCCACTTCCATGAATATTGTTGATTATTCCATCTTCTTCCTTAATAATGTTGATGCATATCTTCTCATCTTTGTTGGAAACTTTCTTTGAAATGAGGGTGTCGATATGTTTTCACCTTTGATGTTTTTCCTTCATTCCACACATCCATGTCATCAATCTTCCTTTTAAAGACAATGACATCTTAGGATATGACCTTACCTATAGGGCATGGGTTGTGAGCTTTGCAACACAAATCAATCAAGGAATAATATATCGTTCATTTCCTTGGTTGGTGGGACCAATGGGATGGGACTAGGTGTGGGTTGGTACAAATGGGTATTTCCTTCCTCAATCTATTAGTGGGAAGATGGAGACAGAGATGGTATTTCCTCCCTTTACATGGTGGGTCTTGTCCATTACCCTATTGAGATGGGGCCAACTTATCATCTCTGCTTGGTCTTTGATTACTCTAGTCTTTGAGATAATACCATCATATTTGACATGTACATGCCCAAGTTGGAGCTCAACTTCTTCAAATATTTCCTAGTGACCTTCTTGAATCTTGTCTTCCTTCTCCTTTTGAAGTTACAATGTGATGCTATCCATCAAATTCTTACATCCATATTTGATTCTAGATTATATTTATGATTTTACCCCATCAATGTTTAGGGTTTCTTCAACCTTCTTGCAAATTTCTTCTTCAAGTATTTTGTCAATTTTCTTCGAATCCACTTTTTTGATAATATCTTCTTCCTCCTTATTCTTTGATTCAGACTCCTGTAAACACCTTTTCACATTCTTAACCTTGTTAATAAGTTCTCCATTATGCTTATGCAACTTTCTGATTTCTTCATCATTCTTTTTCATTTCTTTCCTTTACCCATCATTTTGCCACTTTCCTTTTCTAATATTTTATTGTTTTAATTCTTGAACCTCTTTCATCAATGCTTGATTAACAAATTTCATCTTGGCGAAATCATCACCTTTCTATATAAAATTTTCTTTTAGCTCTTCATTATCCTTTTGCAATTTGGAAAAAAATTCTTGCGATTCATTTAATTCAACTTGTTATCCATGTCCTTCATTTTTGTATCATTTATCCATCTATTAACGAAGACTTTTTTTATCTCTTCCCGCTTAGAACCTTTGGTGCCCTTGTCTAGACCCTACCATCAATCCCTAAATTTACCTTTAAAATATCTTTTTGTAAACATAGGAATTAAAGTTTCTTCCTTCGCAACACTAAACCATTCCATAGGATCAATTTCATCTTTATTTTCAACTCCTGTAAATATAGGTATTGTCGTTGGTTCTTAATTGAGGTATAACCAAAACCTTCAACTTCTAGCATCACTATATTAACAAAAATTATCCCAAATTGTGATGATTTTTTTCCCAATATATTCTCATGTGTTTCGTCTATCCAACATCTTTTGAATCACCTCAATTTGACATCCCAGCCAAAAGTTATGTTGATTTAAGTTAACATGCCTTTTAAAACCCTAATTTGCAGTCTGTCTTGCTAGTTGACCTTACTCCTGATGTAATTATGATATTTCTACACCTACAAATATGAAATTTCAACCTATAATATTCTTATATGTCTTCTTTGTAATTTCACACGTCTTACTAAATTTTGACATGTCAAGAAAAAGTTATGAAAACTTTCCCAAAGCTTGTTGATTTTGGCACCTTTTAGGAGAGCAAACTTGTATGGTATGCCATATATAATGCCCCTCCTTTCCTAACTCTACTTTAAGAAGGAATAAGAGGTTAATCTGAGGATTGACTTAAGAGTTTACTGACCATGTTTCTGACTATTCTCTATATATGTGACATGTGGAATGTACCTGATTGACAAGATGTATTTGATATTCCTAATTGTTGAGTTGATGAGCATATACATTATGATAGTTGAATGAATACTTATGCCGTGAACAAGTGTGAGTTGTGGCAGGTGGATAAGACCTATATGACTCATGGGTAGAGTTGATTGAATGAAGAGGAAGGCTATGGAAGCCAAATCAAATGTTGTGAAAGCTCAGTGAAACCAATTGACTTTCAATGATATTGTATTGCTTATATTTCATATCTACATGCATGTGTTGTGATATGATTGCATTGATCTTAGTGGTGTAGGACATTGGTTTCCCGAGGGGAACACAGGTTGATATGGATGTTTGGGAGACCTCCAGGTTGGGACTCAAACAATAAATATCCATGGAGGGTAACTAGTAATATTGAGCAATAAAATTATTATGATGCTCATATGATATCAATCTACGTGACATGTGTGTGATTATTGCATGTGTGGGATACAAGACAAAGCCTTGCCAACTTGCCAACAAATGTGTGTGGACCACAACCCTATCTTGACATGAACTACTAAGGATAGATATGATCCCATGCTTGGCCAAAAAGTTTGCCAAATTCCATGTTCTTGTGACAAATCATACATTGGCCAAACTGCAGATTCTTTAAAGCTTGTCTCAAGCAACACATTGTTGATACTTTCCACAACCGCATCTCTAAGTTAACTATTGATAAACATTCACATAATTCTAAATACCTCATTTGTTTTGACCAAACCAAAATTATTGGCTCAACTTTGTATCACTCCTCTCATATCATTCATGAAGCCCTTGAAATTGAAAAACACCCTAATAATTTCAATCGTAAAGATGCCTATTATTATTCTCACCCCTCTTATTTTACCTCGACTTATGGATTTTATCTCGACCTTTCCGTATTTTCAATTTACTTTTGAATCCTCTTTTTTACCTCCTAAATTATAATTGTTTATTTATTCTATTTTAATTTATTTTGATTTATGGGAACATCGAGTGAGGCCCAACAATCTCTACGATATATCTGGCCGGGGACTTGACCTCGAGACCTCTTGTTTAATAACCACAACACTCATCCACTCGAACTAACCCACCGGGCTTTTATTCTTTACCACTTGTTCATGATTAATTTATTTTAATTTTCAATAACTACCCATTAAATTAATCTTTCTTTACAAAGAATTTCAAATTTATTCATCATTTAAATCACTAATTTAGCATTTTTTTTTAATCATTATTGCAACTTATTTTGTCCTTCATAATAAATAATAATAAATAATAAGTGGAGTATCCACTCAAAGCATTTTCCAATTCCCACTATTTATTTTTCCAAAAAATTAAAAACACTTTACAAATTCCAATAATATTATAATATTATGTAAAAAAAATAAATCAAAACACTTTACAAATACACAAAAATCAAATATAAACTAATTATGAAAGACCTCCAAAAGTGTACACTCGTAGTATCTCGTTTTTCCATAGAATTGGACATTACATATTACGTGTGCATAGACAATCTACTCGGATGTGAGCCTATGTGGAGCTTGTATAGAAACACTCGATATAAAATTATATATAAAGTTAATGGTCTTGGTAAGAGGTTGGCCCCACTAACGAATGATTAGATACTTATTCACTTTTGACATTCCCTGCTTGGAATATTAAAGTGAAACAACATGTTTTTAGCACGTTGGAATATTAAAGTGTAACAACATGTTGTAAGCACGTTATATTATATGAAAACTAAATGCACTATTTAAGGGGTGCTATGATGTCACAAGAGGTAAGGGATTAAAAAAATATATTATGCAAAGTGTTAATCGATGAGTTTCCCACCAATCATTAATAGGTCGTTAAACCAAATATTTCTAAAGATTAATCTCGATAATGCAACAAACTTCTATATATTCCAATTTTGTTATAAGGAAGTTTTTTTACTTTCATTTTTCTTCAAAGTGCATGTTTATTGTTTTATAATAATTTTGTCTTATTATTGAAAATTGGTTGTAAAGAGTATAAAAGCAAGGAGGGGTTGTTGTTAATCTAAGTTATATGTTGACTTCTTAATCATCTTAATTTGTTATTTTGTTCAAATCCACTTCCACTTAATAGGAGATATAGGAGATATAGTATTTGGATTCTTTCACGTGTAATGTTGGTTCTTACTAAATTTGAAGTTGTGCAAATCAAAAGCTTCGGTATCACTCATACATCAATAATCAATAAACCTTTTCTAGCCAATGGCATATTGTTCTGATTGAGATCTTCGCACCAAGTTGTTAGAACTATTGTTGTAATTGATTTCAAAGATATGTGAGACTACATATGTTCAAGATAAAGATTGCAAGATGGAGATTGTTGGAAATATTATTTTTGGATTTTTTATGCTTAGTTTGGATACACTATATTTGAAGGTTTTTCTATTATGAAGATCTAGCTCAAATGGGAGCATAGGATATATGGTTGAAAAA
>SNQJ01S0086873.1:0-13409 GCA_010110895.2 Picea sitchensis
CTTACATCCGCCTTATTCTATTTTATTGAAAGGTCTTATTAATATTGACCTTTATTACATCCGAATACATTGATCTACCTATGTGCGGGTTAGGACCTTAGCAAAAAGACTCTGACAACAAAAGACATTGAAGCTAAAGATCTGGATCAACTTGCCATAAAAGTGTTGTCACTTGACTCTGCAAAATATCCTTTATTAGTTATGAAATCTAATCCATAAACAAACAAGAACACACAAACTACCAAAGAAGATCATAACCTTTAGAAACAGGCTGCTGGAAGATATGATTCAGTTTGAATTCTGCCGCCTTCAATAAGACCCTGTTGTCATCAAGATGGTTTAGCTTTCTAGTAAACTCAGAATGAATGAAGAAAAAGAAAAACTCACAAGTATAGATCATACCTTATATCAGAAGTTCTCCCTATGTTCTATCTACCCTTGTCTCTTCTTTTGGTTGAGATTTTATTCTTCTTCAAAACAAGTTATGGTAGTTCAACTACCTTTCTTTTGTTAAGCTTTAGTTTGTTTAACCACTAGATTGAGACAAATAGATAATAATAAATATGGGTCTATTAAATAATAACTAAATAGGTGAGACCCCTAATCTCTTTGTTAAATTTTAACAAAATATGACTCCTCCTTGTTACTCCCTTTTTATTGACTTCAATAATCAACATAATGTGAAATAGAATAACCCAATATATGCTCCAACATTTGCCTTGTAACTCCCATTCACAAAAATAGTCAAACATTTTTATATTTAACAAAAATATATTATGATTGCTGACCAAAAATAGGATAATATCCACGCTGTCCAAAACAAACAGTTTGTTGCCATGACAATAACAACATCAAAATCCATACTTGCTATGAGAGGCGGTTTTCCTCTTTCCACTGCTGCCTTCTTTTGATATTTCTGTTGCAGAGTTAGGCTGATTGGAACCTTGAGGATGGATCTCGTTGATGACATGGGAGCAATTTTCTTTGATGTGAAGATGAGAGGATACTGATTCAGAGGAATTTTTGGAAGAGTTAGGGGAATTGGCCAATTTTTTTCCCTTTATCAATCTCTGGTTCGGGCATGGTGGTTTTGAGCCTTTTGCTTGCATGTGAGGACTAGACATGCGAAAAAATGCGATCAACTTCGGCATTTGGATTGAATGGCGGTGGAGGAGGAGGTAATGGCAACGATACTGTAGGCCAGCCATTATGATGTGCAACAGACTGATGGATGATCTCTTGCCAACCATCATTGGCAGGTGGTTCTAGCTGCATAGAAATGTGAGGGGGAACACAGATACCAAAGAAGTTTTGATGTGGCTGGAAAGGAGGCCTCTCAAGTCAGGGTTGGAAAATCCCTTGGCCAACTAGGTTGAAGAACCCAACTTGAAAAAGCTGATTTAGTTCTTGCGGATCAACGTCAAAATGTATCGAGAATCATGGCCTTCTATGGCCTCTTTGCCAATTGTTTCCTCTACCTCTGTTTGCACCTCTGCTATTGCCAACCCTGCTAAAAAATCTCATCCTGAAGCAATATTTCAATCAGAATATAGAAACTTTTAACAATCCATTCACTAATACTCTACCTAAATAAAATCGAGATGTTGGCTCTATTATTCACAACAAAAGCATATGCAATCCATCCATTGATACAATCCACCAAATACTGAATTTAATAATTAATTGCAAATGAACATGGAATTATAGGGTTATTGGGAAGATGGGGGGCTTTGTAATGAATGAAAAATGATATCATGACGGGAAAGAACAAATGAATATTGTTCAAGCAAAATGGAGAGCCTTTCCTTTATAAAACAATGCCTTCATATTGAAACTTTCACCCAAATCATCATCCAAATCCTTTGAATGAATTTATAATAACAGGACAGGGAAGTGAATTAAATGTTACTGGGAGAATGATGGGCATATAATGAGCGAAAACATGATATAATGGATGAGAGTAATATGGTTATTGTTCCATTAAATAAAATATCATTCATTAATTCTATGTTTCATATTAATATTCTTTGTTGGAACTATTTTACCCTTATTCGCCAAGTCGATTTGAATATCAAGAATCCCTTTAACCAAAACTCATTCAAGCCACAACCATTTCTTTTATAGCACTTCATCATACAACATCCATTAACTACAACCTTCAAACAATTTAATATCAAATTCGAGGAAAATTCCAGAACTGTAAACTTTCGTAGTCTTCCTTTTCTTTTTCCCCAAAACCATAGATGTTCTTTTAAAATGGTAAAGCGATTTGTAGGAGTCCAATGACCCATCATTTTGGCTTGACAATAATCATAATTAAAATATCTTAAATTGGCATGAAAGACTGAAAGGAATCGCAAGGACCTTTCGACGGTGTATCAAAATTTTTGCTATAATCTCAAATCATTGGCAGGGAAACCAAAGTGGCTCAAAAACCCCAGTGTAGGTTTAATAATCAACAACTCATATCAAATTCAGAAGTCAACCAAATTCCTGGTGGATAAATAACATTGTGAGCCCACGTTTTTGAGTTTTTGAATCAATGTTATGATTATAAGAAACAAGACTTCAATTTATTTACATGTTCAAATTCAATGGGAAACAAGGCCTGAAACGAAACAGAGTAAGTGTGAGATTTGCAGTGCACCCATGAGCATAACGATAATAATTCCTTCAAAAATTTTCTTGGCAAACTTTCAGGGTGACAACATTTACCGCATACAAATTTTCCAAGGTCTGGGTCTGGTTAGGGTAATATAAGAACCCTTCATTGCCCTTTTCTTTTACAGAAAATGAGAACACTTTAGAAATTAGTCATAGAATCTGAGCAAACACGAATTTAATTGTTGTAAAAACCTTTTCCAACAGTTCAATTGCCAACGTTTGTTCCAAACGTAACGAATCCAAACAATCCAACAAGACTAGAGCGTTAAACAATAATTCGAGTTCAGATCAATTTTATACCAACAAGAAAATAAATACATCACATTTTGCACAACCATAATGCAAACAATACACCATAGACTTTGTATCAACAACATAAATACAACGTTTTCTCTGGGCACAACATAATTCATACCCTAACCCAAACACATAGTCAAGCTATAGTTCTGGTTGAGTTGCTTCAATGCCCAAAAGGAAAATAAAGGAAAACCCCAAATCGAAATGCTATAAACTTTGGAAAACAAATACATTTCGCTTGCAAAGTCCTAGAGCCAACAAAATGATTTTAACTCGAGCAAAGTCTCAATTTAATGAATGAAGAGATAAAATCTTCATACCTATAAGAGTAGAGCTAAAGAAACCACAAGACGCAACTCCTTCAAGGCCAAAAAATGGTGGAGTTTCTATTTACCAGAGTGCCCACAACAAATACCAAAACATAGTGAAGGTGGCATCCTCGAGATAGGGTAAGAACTACGTGCAATAAATGCATGTTGCTTCCCATCTCCCATTATTAAATGTCATCAACCATAGCATAATGAAGTGCACTAGCTTCCATCAACACTTTACACATATATCAAATGTTTTGGCAAGTAACTATACAAACCTCTAATATAAAAAAGGTTAGGTCCAAAACCACCAAAAGGATCCACAACATCTACAATCTGCCAAAGAAATTCCATACGAATTGATGACCCAATGCCAAACATAAATTTGTGTATAATTCACACTTAGTATTATAGTCTAGATGTAGCAAGGGCAAGAATGTCTAATGACATAAACATTTATTTTCAAATCAAATCATAAACCAATCCTCCATAAATTGCAATTAGAACCAGAGTTTTTCTTTTGTTCTCAATTGTGTAATTATTCTTGTAATGCAATAATAGGCGAAGCTTTGACATCTTAACAAGATGAGTCATTTCCTTTTATTATTGTTCTACAGGGGTCCCACCTATTTAGTATTAATAATATGTACGTATAAATGCATTGCAAATTATTCACAGGTAGGGATCTCATGTTGCACTTTTTAGGCGTCAACAAACCCTTGGACACATTTTTCCATTAAAAACCATACAACCAACCAATTGAAATTGAATGAAATTCTCTTCTTGTAAATTTTTTGGTGTACAAACAAAATGTTGTAGAAGTCTTTTCTTCTGGTCCATGCCATCAATTATCATACCTAAATATTTGTTTGGAGCATCATAACACTTCTTTCGATGTTTGTACAACTTTGTCCTTTCACTTAATTGTTCATTCCGATGTTCTTGAAGTGCTTTGACTATGGAATCTCCACATGACATAAAATAAAAATATTGACAATATGTTTTCACAGTTGATAACTATCCAATTAAAAAAAAAAAAAATAATAAATACATACCTCTTTCTACCCCTTCATATTTATCTCTTCTTGATTTAAGAGTAGCACATGTACTGCAAACCCCCATCCTTGACTTCTTAGGAATACAGACATTGTTGAATTGTTTCTTCCATATTCTTGTAAACTAATCATATGTAATAAAATTACCATTTCCTTCAACACCTTCAACATATTCTTTGTACAAGTTGTAGATTTCTCTCCTTGAGAAATTATCTGGAACATGTATTGTGTCTCTATCTGGCATATACTCTCTATGTTTGGAAAAGAAGTCATGCATCCATAACATAGTAGTGTTTGTTACTGGTCCACTCTCTCATCCATGATGTACCTTTGTATAAAATGAATGGTCTTTTTACAACCTTTTTTGGATTCTTGATAGATGAAGATTACCAATTGAGTGAATTTTTTTGAAAGCCTTTCTGCAAAGTAAAAGATTCCCAATGCGATAATCATATCCTGTCTCGGTGGATATCATGCACCCCATTAAATATGAATTTTTTATGCTCTTATTCATGGACAAACATGTCTTCCTTTTATTCAAGGAATACATGTAGTCCATGCTTTTCAAACAATTCTTTTGACAACATTCACTTCAAATCAAATCAGTTATGGAAACTGATTTAGTGATAAATTCTTTCCTAGACCTTGTATAACTAGAATGATTTCGATTGATATAAAAAGTCATTGTCCTGGTCCTAGACCCAATGTTTCTTTGCAATGTCTCTGTTATTTCATCATCCTCACTAGAAGGAATATCAAACAAAACATTGTCAGGAGACTGAACAAGAGAATGTTGATCACCTTGATTTGTTATAGCTGAATGATTAAGAACATGATCACCATTCCTAGGTCCATCATCATCTTCATTGATAATCTCATTGATAAGAGGAATATCAAACTCACTAGAAAAACGATTACCATCCTCACCAATGCCATTGGATCTTCCATGAAAATATTCACTTGAAGGAAAATCATCATCACCCTTAATACTTTCAATGCCATTAAACTCTTCTCGAACAAGAATGTTTTCATCATCAACGTCTCTAAAATCTTTGCTTGGAATAAAAACATCATCATCACCATTGATGCCTTTAAATTGCCCACCTGGAAAAAATTCTCCGCCATTGACATAATCATCTTCACTACTTTTAAAATTCCCACTTGAGGGAAATTCTACATCATCCTCATGAGTGCCTTGAAAATCCTCACTTGGAGGAAAATTTCCATCATCGTCATGAGTACCTTGGAAATCCTCACTTGGAGGAAAATCATCATAAACATTGTTACCTTTAAATTCCCCACTCGAGAAAGAGTGTCCACCATTGGCATAATCATCTTCACTGCTTTTAAAATCCCCACTTGAGGGAAATTCTTCATCATCCTACTTNCCTTGAAAATCTTTACTTGAAGGAAAATATTCATCAATACCTTGAAAATCATCACTTGGAAGAAAATCATCATCATCAACGTTGCTGCCTTTAAATTCCCCACTTGGAGAAGAGTGTCTACCATTGGCATAATCGTCTTCACTACTTTTAAAATCCCCACTTGAGGGAAATTCTTCATCATCCTCGTTAATGCATGGAAAATCCCCACTTGGAGGAAAATCTTCATCATCCTCATCAATACCTTGAAAACCCTCACTTGGAGGAAAATCATCATCATCAACATTGTTGCCTTTAAATTCCCCACTCAGGAAAGTGTGTCCACCATTGGAATAATCATATTCACTACTTTTAAAATCCCCACTTGAGGGAAAATATTCATCATCCTCATTACTTCCTTGAAAATCCTCACTTGGAGGAAAATCTTCATCATCCTCATTAGTACATTGAAAATCCTCACTTGGAGGAGAATCATCATCACCAACATTGTTGCCTTTAAATTCCCCACTCGGGAAAGAGTGTCTACCATTGGCATAATCATCTTCACCACTTTTAAAATCCCCACTTGAGGGAAATTCTTCATCATCCTCATTAGTGCCTTGGAAATCCTCACTTGGAGGAAAATCTTCATCAGTGGCTTGAAAATCCTTAGTTGGAGGAAAATTATCATCCCAATCATTTAAACTGTGATCAAAGTCTCCACTTCAACCTACATTTCGATTATTTTCAATATTATTAAACTATTGAATAGATTGATCACCATCATATTCCTCCTCTTTGTTATTGATGCCTTCAAAGTCCTCCAATTTAGAACTTTTTCGAGGAACATGTTGAACAACATTGCTTGCAATATGATCAAATTTCTGACTAGATGAAAAATACGACACTTCATTTACTTTACAAGNTTTTTTATAATTTTGGCCCATGGTGGTTAGTGGGCGTGATGCCCCTCCACGTGGGACTGTGAATTTGGCCTACTGGGGTTCTCAAGGAGATGTCAAGCATCACCCCAACCCCTCGCGGCTAAGCCTTGGGCACACCCAAGGCTTGGCCGCGGGGGACAACTCCCAACGACCAAGTCATGGTCCTGTGGGCGTCACATGATCATGCCTTGGCCACCAGGGCTGAGGTGATGCTGAACATTTCCCCAGCCCCCACCACGACCAAGGCACTGTCTCGTGGGCACCACCCTGGGCATCGCCCCAACTCCCACGACCAAGCCTTGGTGTGCCCAAGGCTTGGTCGTGGGGGCAGCTAGGGCAATGCCCGACATCGCCCCAGCTTTCGTAGGCCAAGAATTTGTCTCGACATCGCCCCAACTCTCATAGGCCAAGAATTGGTCCCGACATCACCCAAGTGACCCCATGGGTCAAATTTTTATTTTTTTTTAAGTTTAATTTTTATGGTCTATGTTTTTGTTTAAATTTATTAAAATGTAAACATTTCCTATACCTATTTTATTTTATTTTTTCATATAGAAAAAATGGCAGGACATAAAATATTTGTGAATGTATCTTGATCACGCCTGCAATAATGACATCCAAAATTGCAACTGGGACCTCCATGAATGCTAGGCAATAAATTGATAACACATATGTTCAAGGTCCAACACCTGAGCTGTCAAGCACAATGAATAATGTTAGAGAGTGGAAGTCCGTGGAAGGTGAAAAAAAACTGGAATGTCATTGGTTTGTTAAAGATAAACAATGAAACAATGGAGAACATCTATATTTGTATTGTGCCGAGTTTGAACATGTGCAAAGAAATTATCAACCACTTGGCTTGTTACGAGATATATGTTTGGTTCCATACACATATATTGTGTATGCACCCGTGAAACAAGATATGACTTATATAAAGATTAGATATTGTTTGAAATTGAGCAATTATAACATGGCTGAATGTTTTACAGAATTATGTGCATCTATTGTTGAAGACATTGAGAAAGACAATGTAAGTTTGTTTATTTTTATTTTTGTATCCTATATTATTTTTAGGATCATGTTAAATTTTTAATTTTATTTAACATGAAAATGTTATATTTTATTTTTACAAGATTTTGCTGAATGACTTTCACATATATTAGTGGGGATTTACTCTACAGAAAAAAATATCATGGACGTCATCGATGCCTTTCATATCGATAAGGCACAAGAAGGAAGGAAAAATAAAAAAAATAACAGAGGTTGAAGCTACAAGAGTAGACAGACAAGAACATGAAAGAAAAAAGAAAAGTCCTCATTCTATAAATCCTAAAAAAATTACATATGAAGATGAGGAAACTCCAAATGAAGATTTTGTTGATATTAGTCCCATTCAGGTTATCATTTCTTCTTGCAAGAAGAATAAACAAGAGAAACACAAAAGAGCGATTGTCGGGGATGATTCCATTCCTACTGATTATGAAGAAATTGTTGATTTAGATGAAACCCATTTAAATCGTAAGATGAAGAAATAAAATTTTGTTTATGATGAAGAAACCATCGTTAGCTCTGAATATTATAATGAAAGTCCTAAAGGTAGCAGAGAACAATCACACCATGTGTTGATCTAGAGGATGGTATTACGAAAACAACACAAAATACCATTCGAAATAGATTGAGGACAATGAACTTAGTTGATGATGGCCATAAATTTCAATTGAATGTGAAGCAACTTTATAAACCCACAGAAGGGCAAGAAAAATATTAAATTAGAAAACCACATCACTTTCATATTCACAATTTGAAAGCATTGATTAGGTGCAATCCATATGCACATGTGGTTGACTACCTAGTTCTTGTTGACCTAATGGAAGTTCCTAGCAGGGATGAATTTGATAGATCAAAATGTTTTGACTACAAATATTATGTGATTAGAGGAAATCATTATGTAGAGGCTAGAAGAGAATTGATGCAAGAATACCCCAATAACCCTCTTTTTGAGACAGTCAAATGCATAATTTATGTTGGTTTATCAGATTCATAAGTAAAGTTATTGGCATGGGATCATAACACATATAATGAGTACAGGATGTACATGACTTTCATTGAAAGGGTGAGGTTTATCCATAATGATTTTTTTCTTAAATTTGTCGCGGGGAGAGATCAAATGATGATGCGAAGATTCAAAAGTAATGTTGTATGAAAATAGGCTTTCCAATTGATGATGAAAATGAAAAATAAAAAAATCACAAAGGAAGTGATGTATTCATAGCTGTGGATAGCTATTTTCAATTGGGATTTAGAATTGGAAAGGTATGAGATTTGATAGATGAGTTTTTTTAGCCTATGGGAAAATATTGGTATAAAAAATCAGAGAGTTGAAAAGGCTAAACCCTGAATATGTAGCACAAGTAAGACATGTCTCGAAATCAAGAATTTGCCAGAAGATATGACTATAACACCTTGGAGAATGATACAAGGAGTGAAGGATGAGAAACTTGTTGCATTATGTTGTCATTGATGTAAAATTATTGATGTCAAAGAGTTGATGTCTTGTCATAGTATCATGGATGTATTGATTGATGGCCTATGTTGTCATAGATGTAATTTATGTCAAATATGTCAAGTAGTGTCATAGTGATGTATTGTCATGGATTGATGTATAGATGGGATGATGTAAAGGTTGGTCATTGTTGTCTTGTCATGGTTGATAGGAATAACCAAATGGATAAACTCCAAAGTGGTTCCCTTATGGTGAAATCCCTCACGGGAAGACTCTCTTGGATAAAGTTCTCAAAGTGGTCCCCTTATGGTGAAAGCCCTCACGAGAAGACGCTTTGTGAAGTCCAAATGGTTAGGTAGCCCAACAATGTGGTTAGGGAACCCAAGTTTGACTAAGGAATAATGTAATGAATATCAGTGAATTTGCAGGATAAACTATTCCATATAGATAGTATATGTCATTTTGTTTCTGGTGATATGTGGAACGTCTCATAACTTCTCATGATTAGAGAGTTATGGCCATGTGAAGTTGGAGAACCCTCATGAGTTATCTAGAAGCCTCTATAAGGTCAAAGAAGTCAAATAATTCTAGAATCTCCTAGAAGAAGTTGACCAGTCAAAGTGGTTAGTCATGGGTTAAATGGTTGCAACAAGAAAACAATTAAAAATAAATTAGTTGCAACTAGAATTGGAGAGTTTACTATTTGTGGTTAAAGTGGTTAAGTGGAAAAAATGGTTAAGTGGACAAAGTGGCTAAGTGGAAAAAGTTGGTTAAGTGGAAAAAGTGGCTAAGTGGACAAAGTGGTTAAGTGGACAAAGTGGCTAAGTGAAAATTTTTGGTTAAGTGGACAAAGTGGTTAAGTGGATACTTTTAGAGGGAACTACTTGAAGAGTATAAATAAGAGAGCAAGGGTCTCCCATTAGTATCCAATTTGAGCATATTGAATATCTACAAGTTGTTAGTGATCAAAACATACTAGTACTTTTGAGAGTGTTTTCATCTCTCTCAATTTGATTTATTTTTTCTCCAATCTTTTGGTCAATATCTTGATTTCTAGGTGCTTCATTAATCTCCTGGTGATTGATTTTACAGAGTATCCTTTGACCTTCTCCTCTTGAACTGTAAAATGAATGAGTTTGTTTAGTCCTAATCTATTATATCTAGTCATTTTCCTAAGTCTAGAGCCTTTAATCTCAAAACACTCAACATGCCAACTACCAAGTTATGCCATGTATCGAAATACCAAACTCCAAGCTCATTCAACAAGTGAAATAGCTAGTCAACACCCTATAAGTTAACCCTAAACTCAAGCCATGAGTGTTCAAAGCCTAAGCCAGACCCTAAGTCTGTCAAACACATACAATTATCAAAACCTAGAGCACCAATTTATGAGTCAAGCTATGAATTGATCCACATGTTGACACATCAAGCCACATGCAGCGCTGAGTTCTATTTCATATGATTTATGTGCAAGCACATTCAAATCGAGCCAAGCCCACGGATTAAGCCACCAATCAAGTTATGAGTCCAGCTATGAATCAAGCCACGCACCAAGCTAAATTGATGATACAGATGCCCAATTTTGAAGGCAGAGAATGCGTGCGTAGCAGTTTGGTGAGTATAACTGTATTTTGCAAATGATTGACAGGTCAATCTATGAGTCAGTCTACAAGTCGACATCAAAGCTCAGCGCTAAACATTAAGATGAGATTTTCTGCAGCTGTTGAATATAGAAATCAGTTACCAGATATCAGGGTGATAATAACAAGTTTTGCAGGTGCTGAATTGTGGCCAAATGTCTGCATAGTTTGAAGGTATCAAACACCATACTACAGAGATACCAGTGTTGGTCGCCAGCTTCCGGATCTGTCTTATCAAAACGTGATAAAAATGCAACAAAAGTTAAAGCCATGAGCCAAGCTGTAAGGGTTTGGGTGTCTTGCGTTCATCAAATCGACAGTCCAGGAAATGATGAAGCCAACAGCCGAATCTAGAGTAAGGAATAGTAGGAGGACGCCTCCTCTGCTTTGGGAAAGTGTTGGTTACCTGTAGATGTCATTGTATGCCTCTTTCTGATAAAATTTGACATTATAAAAAGATTAATGACATGCTGCTGTGGATGTTGGGATATATATAACTAGGTAACATGAGTATGGTTAAGCTTTTTCTTCGTTTGTAGATTATCATAGATCTCTGAAGTGAGATGGAAATTCCAAGTCACGAGTAAAGCAACAGTGGGCAGATTTAATTCACAAGATTGGCAAGTGGAGGCGATGATGGCAATCTTTATTTTTTGGGAAAACATTAGGTTAACATTTCATTTGTGGCAGCTACAGGATTAGGTTTTCTTCCTGGCTATAACCTATAGGGAACAAGCATAAAGGAATGGAAAAAACCTGTTATAGGTAGCTGATGAGAGTTTTAGATCTGTTACTTCATTCCTAATTAAAGTTTGGCAATTATATTGCATGGTAGAGCAGGTCATTCAGTTACACCTTTGTCATGGGCATGTGGGATAAAATTACTACGTGAACTACACTCGATTTGTCCTATCTGCATGAGTGTAGTCCTCATAAATATGTACATGGAGACATTAAGCCCACAAATGTTATGTTGGATAACAATATGCAGTCATATATCTTAAACTTTTGCCCGGATTGTCTCATTTACATTACAGGCAGAGAACCTTGCTCAAGTTGCAGAAGCCCAAAGGAGCAACCTTGAAGATCAGAAAGCTGGTAGAAAACACATTTTTGCAATTTTGAAGATTAGTTTCAAAACAGAGCTTTTGGTAGCTTAGGTGGGCTTTCACCGCTGTCCTTAGCCACCGAAAGCAGAGCTTTCGGTGTCTTACAGGTTAGAATTTTGGCTCACAAGTCACCGAAAGCGCAGAACAAGGCATAGTGGCGATACCTACAGGCGCTACCTTTTTCTCCTTGTCCCGTTTTGAGGTGCGCTACCCAGATTTGCTACCCAAGGAAGCTGCCAGCAAACACTAGGAATCTAGGAGGACCAAACTAACAACTTTTGGATACGCTGATGATGGAGAAAGTTGCAGAAGCAACAACTGACATTTTGGGGACAACTACATGCTCCTAAAAGACACATGGCAAAACAGGAGCTACACAGCAAAAGAGGATCAAATTAGTTTGAAGCATGGTTGGATTAGTCACCAACATTTTCCTGTTTTATAGCATAGGTTGTTATCTAAGTTGTTAGAACAAATAAATGTTTAGAGATTTTCAAGGGAAGGAGGCCAACTCGTACCTCCAACTGTTGCCTCCCTTTTGTTATAAATAGATAGATCAAATGCTTTAGTACAGGGGGGAGGGGAATGGTTGAGTTGAGGCTCCCGAACTGTTTTTGTACTTTGACAGAATTAATATGAAGATAGCCTATCTTATCATTTTCTATGTTAAGAATTCATTTGCAGAAGAGAGTGATGTTTAGTTGTGTTTTTCTTTGTTTTGACTCTTAAACTTTGTTCTTCTTCAACAACAAGCGTGAGAGGGTTGCTTAGGAGGATCCTTTGGGATCTTCTACCTTGTGTGTTGTTGAATCTCTTCTGAAAAGGATCTTTAGATTATGATTCTTCTTCTACTGTATAAATAGTATGCTTGAAAAGGATTTTCATGTCTCTCTGTTTGCAGTTCTATGTTTTCTCATAAAAGTCTTCCACCTGAAAGCCTTGAAGGGCTAAACATTGCTTTTGGATGATCTGTTTTGCTGCATATGGAAGATGATTTGCAAGGATAGATTCATATGATTTGTTAAGTCAAGCAGATAGCTTCAGCCCTACCTCTCTCATACTTTCAAAATCAACTTTCTTTTCGTAAATTTTTAATGTTACCAAGCTCACCTGATTATAGCCTAGGGTGACTTTTGGAGTGATAACATAAATGGCGCCGTTGCTGGGGACAGATTTGAGCAGATTGAAAAGCTCCCTAGGAAGAACAACACTGCACAGATCCAGCTTTAGATGGTGACTGAAGTTGGACACCTTCAAGACTGCACATTCACCATGGCGACTCCATTGTTCAGAATCTGTTGGTGACTCCACTGAAATGAGACCAATTAAATGGCTATGAAGGCTATCCTGGCCAGGAGGTTTGCCCCACTCGATTTCTCAACTATAGAGGATTATCCACATACCGTGCCTCTTATTGATGAATGGCAAGATCTGCTACCCAGATTTTATGAAGGTAAGTATGACAACCCTGTTGAGCATGTTCATGAATTTCATAATTTGATGCAACAACTTGACATCCATC
>SNQJ01S0086873.1:19009-31450 GCA_010110895.2 Picea sitchensis
TATGAGTTGGTGCTCATAAGTATGATAATGTACATAATGGAAAGATTACTTATCATATAAAGAAGAAGAGGTTTTTACCATTTATGGGTTTCCTTAGGAAATATCTGTCGCTGTATATTTCATGTGTGTGAAAGATGTTGAATGTTCTATTTCTTACTTCCCTTCATTATTGTGATTGTCATTCAGTTCTCTGCAAAGAGTTTAAAATAAGCATAATTGTTTAAGCTCAGTAACAATTGATTCACCCCCCCCTCTCAGTTGTGCAATAGGGAAAACTCTTGGCCAGGATAGCCTTTATAGCCATTTGATTTGCCTCATGCCTTGTGGAGTCACCAGCAGATTCTAAACAATGGAGTCACCATGGTGAATGTGCAGTCTTGAAGGCATCCAACTTTAGTCACCATCTAAGGATGGAGCTGTACAGTGTCATTCTTCCGAGGGAGCTTTCAACTTACTCAAATTTGTCCCCGGAAACGATGCCAAAAATGTTAGCACTGAAATTCACACATTGAATGCTAAAGTGTAAGCTCATCACCCATCAAAATGTAAAAGATAACTTTGGTTTTGAATAGGTGGATCAACAACATGGGTAAAGAAAGAGAGAGGGCAACAAATTGCAGATTAGTAGGCTACACCAATGGGCAATGGAGTCACAAACATCCCACTCATCGAAGGCACAAAATCCACTTAACCAAAAACAAGATTATATACTGATAGGTGGAAGAAATGAAGAAGAAAATATAAGATAGAATGTTCAGTAAAAATGGATCCTCTCAATTTAATGAATCAACAAATACTTGAATATAAAAAATGACTGATGGGCAAAATACAACAGATCCTCTGCTGCTTAGGGATCCATAAATCATTGACAGCCTTTGATCCTAAAATCTGCAATATATTCAAATAAGAAGAAATATAGACAAAGGTTTAAAATCTGAAAACACAGCTCTCATGAGTCTCCAATAGCAGTAATGCTTACAATCATAAAATGCCCATAGGCTTATAAATGAACACACACAGGAAACTACCTATTCCTACTTTGTCTAGCCTCTCTTGGCTCATCAATCCCTTTTTCAAGAGATCTCTCCTTCTTTAAATAGACAATAACATCCAAATGAAATAAGGAGGTCAAATCCCATCTCCTCCATTAGATTCTAAGCCTTGGAGATAGGTGGCAACAATCAAAGAGACAAAAATCCAACAAACTGCTAATTTTCAGGAATATGTTGGAAGTCATTAATAAAATGTCTCCACCTCATTGCATGAGGCCTTTGTTGGATATAAATCATAGGTGTAGGTGTCACTTGACATCTAAATGATCCTTGAGAAGCCATTTGAATCCTCCTTGACATGTGGCAACCTCCCAACAAGGCAAATATTAAAATCTGTGACCGCTACAGAAAATTAGGTAGCGTCGCTGTGCAGAGTGGGTAGCGCCACTTATATATCCAATATCTCTCAAACAATAACACATTTTGAAAAATTGAGAGAGGTTTTTGTTATTTGGAATGTTATGAACAAAAAAATCCTCCAGTTTTCAAAAATACATTCTCAATTGTTCACAATGAAATTTTTAAGTTAATGACTCAAAATTAGTAAAATAACTCTGCACAATTCGTTTTCTACCAGAATATTACGCAGCGCCTATAGGTAGTGCTCGACTATGTTGCACCTATATGTAGCTTCTATTCTCTATGAAATATTATGAAACACCTTTATGTAGTGCTACTTACGCTGCGTCTGCATATAGGTTTTGGTAGCATTGCCAAAATGCAGCACCTTTCAATCTTGAATATGTACAGAGTAGTGTGTGTTCTTTCATGATGACAAAACCATTTTACTTAGGTGCCTTGACCATACCATAGGTAGTTCCTTTTACCACTGGTTGAAGCTATCACTTAGAAAAAACTCAAAATCCATATAGGCACCTTAACCAATCTTGTGCTAACACAATGACACCCTTTATCTGGAAAGGTTTTCAACAAGAACATCCCTGCCTCTCCATAGGAAAATTAAGACCATGTACAGACAAAACAAAAGCTTTGAGTCCCAAAACAGAAAGCTCAAGGAGGAATTGTCACATTTTAAGGATGAACTGGCCCAGAGGAACTTAAATGTTCAGGTACAAGCTGCAATAGAAAGAGATTAACTTGTAGTTAAGAGGAGTATCCTTGCAAAGGAAAAATATGTTGTTATTGCAGAGGGAAGTTCTCCAACAATAAGGAGGAGTGCTAAATTGATGAAGTAGTTGGGGGATGACAGATCCATTTTTGTGGGTGGTCTCTTTTTGCAAGTGTGAAATGATCAAGGAATTATGATTTTTCTACCTATATAGGCATCTACAGGCTCCTAGTCCATCAACTAATTTTTTTGTGTTTTTGAAGAATTGATTACATCACACAGAAAAAAAAAAACAAAGAGATTCTATAGCACCATGGCGCTACAGAATCATCTATACAGGATGTTCTGCAAATTGCGCTATCAAAGGAGCTACAAAATATCCTAGCCAAAATAAAAAATAGCGCTATGAAATCTGTAGAGCTATTTAGGGATGGCGCTACCGAATCTGCAGAATTGTTTCGGGAGTGGCGGTATGGAAACTGCAAAGTCGTTACATAGGAGTGGCACTACAGAAAGGGCATAGATATTTTAGAGATGATGCTATGGAATATGCAGAGTTGTTACAGAGGAAGCCTACAAAATAGGCAGAGTTGTTTTACAAAGGGTGCTACAGAATTGGCTACCAAATGCACTACAAAATGGCGCTACGAACTAGACATTACAGTCAAAGGTTCGAATTCATGACTCCTTCCTGATTTTTGATGATGAGGAGAGAAGCAAGGATCAAAAGTGGAAGCATTGAAGCATCATATGACCATTGGAGGAAAATTTGCACTCAATAAGAATGTGCCTAAGCTATAATACATGCCATTTAATTCTTGTTGGAGTGGTTGCCAACATGGATCCTAAGTTGTAGCAGTTTGTTAAGATCTGTTAGCATAGGTGTTAGAATTGTAGTTGTTTTTGAGAATCCTAGGATAGGAAGGCCATCTCGCACCTCTAGTTGTTTCCTTTACTTTTTTTATTATAAATACATCTTCTAAATTATTAGAGAGGTTGGAATGGGTGAGTAGGGCTCCCTGATTGTAATATTTTGACTAAGTAAAGATGTTCTCTGGTTATGTATTGGAATTGAGACATTTTGATTAATAGAAGTCAGTTCTCTTTTTATCATCTCGTTGCCTCTTATAATGAAATACTCATGATTGGATGATCCATATGAGATTTTTTGGTTTTGTTATGATGAATATTTGATTATAATGCTGCTATGAATGTTTTTTAGTGTTCTTAAACTTTGAGTTCAAGAAGTTCTTGTGATTGAGTTTTCTTCTCTTGGCTGCTTGAAGACCTTATGTTAATAGAAAATATTTCCACTTTCCTCACTAAGTCTTCCTCCTATTCACTTTTATCCCAAACCACTGACTGAAGTTAATCAAGACCTCATTTGCTTATGCATGCTAGCCTAGATTTCTATGTTAAAACATTCTTATTCTGAGTTTTGTGCATTTGACCTTTAATCACTCAATTACATTTACAAATATTTTTATGGGTACTGGGATTATCCTCTTGCAATCTAAGGGTGATTCTCAGTGCTAACAATCTTGGTGCCATTGTCAGAGAACGAATTGAAGACATTTCCCTGGGATTGAATGACAAAGTAATACTGATTTTGAAGGTGCATTAGAAATAAGTACATTGAAGATTGTAGCTTGCACCTGGCAACTCCACTGTTTCAGTTGTGGCTCCCAAAGGCAGATACACAAGGTCTAATCCACATCTACCTTTGGAAACACCTGAAGCTGACCTAGAGAATATTATCAAGAAAAGGAAATCTTCTCAAGAAGAATTTTTAGCTACTGTACCAGGTACTTCTGGTCATTTACATGATTCTAATTTTAAAACTCCAGTAGCCATATCTAACCCTCCTTTTTTACCTTCTACTGAAGTTTCTAGAAGTTTGGATTTTGAAAATTTCCCTATTGAATACTCATATTTTATCCCCCAAGTCAAAGAATAATTTTTTGAATCCCTTGTTTCTCCTGATGTTGTAAATTAGTTCAGACTTGAGAGTCTTGAATATTTTCCTACTTTGGGCCTTCCTTCTCCTCCTCTTATCAAAGTTACTGTGACTAAAAAAGAGGAAACCTCTTTTCCCTTGGACCCTATACCATCTTCCCCCAAGTCTCAAACTCTTCCTTTGAAAACTAAAAATTCTCCATCCAAGTTTCCTCTTTGCCCAAAAATCTAGACTGTATTTGCAATTTTCAAAACTCCATATCCACCTTGTTCCCCTACAGTTCACAACCAAATGGCAGGTGCTAATCTTCCTAGAAATATGGTGGATGCCATAGTGGCTACTAGGTATTCCCCTCTTATTTTACCTCAGCCTATGAATGCTCTCCCAGTTGGAGACTACCTTAAGTACATGCCCAAGTTTACTGGGTGTTATCACATAAATTTGTCTAAGGGCCACAGGGTGACCCAATCCTTTTCTTGCGCAGGTATCAGTATCGATTTCAAAGCGCACCTTTCAGAGCGACCCATTCCAGACTCGAATCAGGCAAACAGGTGAGTTCAGATTCCAACGGTTAGGATTCCAAGTGAAGTTCATATTGGCGGTTCACGAGTGTTTGGAATCCAAAAGTGCACCAAGTATAGCACCATAGAAAAAGGTCCAAAGTCCCAAGGTCGAGCAAAGGTTAAATCTGGACTGTAGATCTCATCAGGAGAGATCGACGGTGGAAAATTATCGCAGGAATCCATATTTCAGAATATTGTTAAAGGTCCAAAGTCCCGAAACACGAAGTGAGTAGGAGCTGTTCGATCCAGAGGGACGTGTGGTGCCAGATCCAATTTGTAGAGAAAGTCACTTTGGGAAATTTGAAATGAGAGATGTGTAAAGCCCAAAGTGCCTAAGTGGCTGAAGCCTGAAGTGTCGAAGTGGCCAAAGCACAAAGTTCCAAAGTGGTCATAGGTGGAGCCCCAGGTCAAAGACCAAAGTCACAAGCATGAAGGGGTTATGAAGAAGGAGCTGGCGCTTAAAGCTTGATATTTTGGAAGCGCAAAAGAGGAAGGTCGTGGGTTTCATAGGACCTGCAGTGTAGAGCTGCCAACAACACACAACATCCCCTCGGCATTTAGCCTCATTGCGATCCCAAGAAGAAGATGTAAATGAAAAAGGAGTGGTGGTTGAAACTTCAAATCACCCCATAAATGGAAAACATGCAGAAAGAGGCCGCAAAGGTAGACTGTCAATCTGAATCTTCCTTATGGACAGATTTTCCTGTAAAGCACATAATTGTGCTTGGCTTGCATGTGACATGAGGAGGCCTTCACAATCTAACAAATCAGGCACCGAATGAAAACGTTAATGCAATGGTTCGATCACACTCTTGGTGGTGGTGAGCAGTTTTGAGTATAAGTAGTTAGTTTTGTTACTTTGTTAAGGGTGGATGGTTGAGCAGAGCTCCCGCATTGTAAAGTTTTAATGAAGATCTGGTTTACTGGTTATGTAATCTGATTTCAGACTTCTTTTTTAATGAAAGTTAGTTTCTTTATCCACTCTTTTTGCATCTGATACTGAATGTTCATGATTGAAGGATTCACATGAATCATTGTTACTATGTTGCAATGAAGGTTTGATTGCAGTGTTGTTATAGCATTTTTTAGTTTCCTGAAGCTTTGAGTCCAAGAGGATATTTTTCCCAAAAAATTTCCTCCTTAGGCTGTTGGAATACCTGATGTCCATAGCATACCTCTACATATTCTCACCTATTCTTCCCCCTATTCACCCTTTACTACAACCAACTGACTGAAGTTAAATCAAGACCTCACTTGCTCATGCATTGCATGGTCCAGATTTCTGAGTTAAAGCGATATTTTTCTTGAGTCTGCGCCCATTCAACCCCATTAAATTTATTCATTATGACATACAAACTGATGGGTGCTGGGCTTACCTCTGCAGCAATTGAGAAGTGACTTCTAGTGCTAACACTGGGGAGGAAGACACAACTGTAGAAGAATACCTTGTAGCTTTTCATAGTTATGCAAATAATCTTAACATTGAAAATGAAGATGTATGGATGAGAGTATTTGTATAGAGCCTTGATGGTGAGGCTAGAAATTCATTTAGGGGTTTGAATCCTGGATCTATTACTAGGATTGAAGATTTGGATGATTCCTTCTTGAGGCATTTGGGGGATAAAAAGGATTTCCTTTATTATATTATAGAATTTGGATCACTTATGAGGAAAGAAGGGGAATTTGTTTTTGACTTCTCAAAGAGATTCAATAAAATGTACAACAAGATTCCCACTAAAATAAAGCCTATAGAAACCTCTGCCAGTTCTTTTGACCTTGAGTTTTGCCTCCTGTTGAGAGAAAGAAGATCTACCTCTTTAGCTCATATGCAAGATGCAGCCTTAGAAGTAGAATCCAATATATTGGCAGCTGAAAAACTTAGGGGAAATTCTGATAGAGATAGAAGGAAAGGTAGGGATGAATCTTAAACCTATGAATGCCCTATTTTCCACCCTTAGGTTGATGAACTTACAAAATTGGTAAAATCACTTTCTGCTGAAATGGAGAAGTTGAAACTTGAAGGAAAAAAAAACTATAGAAACTCACAGAATGCTAACAATAGAGGTAATTTCAGAAGACCAAATAATTCCCCTCGGGTCCTCCAAAGAGATCCAAGAAATAGGGATAGGGATGATCAAAAAGTTCAAACCCCTCTCAGAAAAAACCTTGTTTCCGATGAAGAAGGAGAGGATGAAGAAACTGATCCTGAAATCCATTGTCTTCGTGACACCTCTTCATCTCCTCATTTAACCCAATCTTCATATGAAGAGTCTGTCATGGATAGTAAATTAAATGAATTGAGTAAAGAAGAAAAAACAAATGACAATCCTAATAGATACAACCTAAGGTACAAAAAGAAAGAGTGAAATAATGACACTTCTGATCAGCCCACTAAAACAAAAAATTCTGATAAGGCTGTGACAACTAGCAACAAAGGAAAATGTGTGCAAAGACCTAAAACATTGGTTAAGATCCATGTCCCAGAAGTTAAATAGATTCTAAAATCCCCATCATCCTTTAGCTTTGAAAATGAAATCCAAAAGAGAAAAATCCCTGTACCTTTTTTGGAGCTGATTAAGAATGAGGAATTTAAAAGATACCTTTCTAAAATTCTACATCCTGAGACTTCTTCTAATTCCACAGATTCAGTTAACCTTCAAGATGAAAAACCAACAGTTATCCTGGGACATTTGGTAGAGGATAGAGATTATTCTTCCCCTCCTTTCTATACATCATTGAACATTCATGATAAAGTGTTGCACAACTACTTGATGGACTCAGGGGCATCTCACAATATCATTCCTAAAACAACCATGGATGAGCTTGGGTTGGAAATTACAAAAACCTATCATGACTTTTACTCTTTTGACTCTAGGAAAGTGAAGTGCCTCAGGGTTATCAAAGATCTGGTTGTTACCGTGTTTCAGTTGCCAATGAAAAGTGTGTTCATGGATATTATGGTGGCTGATGTCGCCCCTAAGTTTGGGATGCTCTTGTCAAGATCTTGTATAAAAATACTTGGGGGAACTTTGCAGATGGACCTTTGCAGATAGAGAGAAGACAACCTTCACTACTCCTTGTGACACATTCATGTATGCCAAAATTCCCTTCGGATTGAGGAACACGGGAGAGACATTTCAGTGAGAAATGGATATTTCCTTTATTAGGGAGAAGGACAAGTTTGTAGTCATCTAGTTAGATGACATTACAACGTTCTCACAATATGATAAAAAACATTATCATCATTTGAAAAAGGTCTTCTTGAAGTGCAGAAAGTTTGGTCTCTCTCTCAATCCTAAAAAGTCTTTGTTTGCTATGAAGGAGGGAAAGTTGTTGGGGAACATTGTATCAATAGAAGGGGTAAGAATTGGTTCAAGCAGAGTAGAAGCCATCCAGACCTTATCTCTCTCTAGATCCAAGAAATAATTTCATTCTTTCTTGGGGAAAATCAATTTTCTAAGAAGGTTCATTTAAAATTTTGTTGAATTGGTAAAGTACATTACAACCATGCTTAGGAAAGGAAATGAGGTCAAATGGACTAATGAGTCTCAAGAATATTTCGATCAAATAAAAAAGGCTTTGACTGAAGCACCTGTGCTCATCAGCCTTGACTACTCCAAGGATTTTCAAATATTTTCCTTTTCTTTATTTGACATAGTAGTTGTTATTTTATTGTAGAAAAATGCAGAAGGGTTAGAGCATCCTATTTCCTTTTTCAATAGGGAATTGAGGGATGCAGAAATTAAATATGACATCATGGAAAAGCGGGATTATGCTTTGGTCAAAGCCCTCAAGGCTTTCAGAGTATATGTTCTACATTCAAATATTGTTGCATATGTCCCTTCAACCTTAGTGAAAGAGATACTTATACATCCTGACATATATGGGAGGAGGTGTTGGCATAGGGGAAGACCCAGGGTTCAACACTATAACAACGCATCAACAAAACCCTAACTACTGGCCCTTTCGGCAACATCTGTGAAGCAAGTGAAGTCTCACCTGAGGTAGAGGCAGGGGTGGTTCCAGGACTCATATGTCTGCAACCTTAGATGGGACACATATCTGTGATTCTAACACTTATAAAGCATTTAGCACTGACAGTTCATTAATATCCAACCAATATCTACTTCATAGATAAAACAGAGCATTGCAACACTTATTCAGATCTAATGTGTCTAAGCACTTAGCATAAAGAGACAGATTAGATCTAGCAGGTTTAAGCACTAAGCACATTCACATAGTCCTCATCTAGCATTTATATACATCATTAAGCACAAAGTATAAATAGGTCTATCTAACAGTTATTTATATAAAAGCACTAAGAAAATAAGCACATAGACACACAAAGCAGAGAAACACAGCATGTACGTGGTTCACCCCCACCCTGGGGCTACGTCCACCAACTCTTCTCTTCTTCTATTATCTTCTGTTAATCAGTTATAGACACAAAGAATCAAGATCCTACTCTGTATAGGATAGGAGATCTGTGTGCACTTCACTAGATCCTCCTTCCCTGAGTAGATCTAACACATAGTCCGTGCACTCAACACTTACAACACTTGCACTTGTCTCTGCAAGTTCTCACACATTATGCACAAAGATGGTCAAGGCACATAGATCATCTCTTATCAATAATCTATCGACCACAATCACATAGATCAACTACTTATTACATCGCATATCCTTCTATTTATACATTACAAAAGGGCCTAAACACAGGTAAAACCCATGGGATGACATTCCCATACCCATTACATTATCCCAAAACCCAAAAAGGACCCAAAAAGGGGCCAAGATTTCACGATATCTAATTCATCTTGTGCTCCTCCTTTGACATCCTGTCGAAGTCCCAAAAACAATCAATCATGACCAAGTATCCATAAAACTTGGTCAAGGGCCAACAGGGCCCCAACACTCACCTGTGACTCATCCCAAGTCACTCTGGTTTGAATAGTTCTACTTCAAATGCCTCGAGCTTGGCTCGAGTTGGTTCGACTTATTGTTGTGCCATGGCCTCCTGTTCAATGAACTCTTGGATGACTACGTCATTGATAGGTTTCTCTAGGCATTGTTCTGTTGTGGTGAAAACCTATTCCAATTCCATTCCTCTTCCTTCTACTTCTATAAACAATTGGTAAGATTGATCTTGTACAGGTTGGAGTCTCTGAGTTACTTCCATAACTCTTCTCTGGATGGTATGGATCTATTGTTAGGTGGTGCGTTGTTATTGAGATTGATTCATTCGTTCTACAGCTGACAGGGACTTCTACTACACCTATAGTGTCTCCACGTGCTGCTTTTCTTCCTGGAGCTACGATTCTAGTGCCTGCAATTCTAGGTTCTCGGTGAGTTTCTCGTACATCTAGGCACTGCGATTACTCAACTGCTTGCATTCCATGGCAAGGGCATTTAGTCTTTGAACTGTGCTTCGAGTAGTTTCTTCTCTTTGGTCCCTTACATCTTGCGGAGTCTTAGGCACTGTGTGGAGCTCTAAGTCTGCTATGCGTTGTTGTAGATGTTGGATGGCTTCTGCGAGCTGGTCTACCTGCTGTGTAACTTGGTCTTCTACCTTGATTTCTACTACTGTCACAGAGCGAAGTCCTTTGTTGACCGATTCCTTCACTTCAAGTTTCTCTGCGAGCAACTGTTCCTTTCCTTGCTGCATCTGTGCTTTCTCTTCATCGAACTTCACTTGGAGAGCCAACTTTTCCTGTTCTGCAGTGCTGTGTTGTTCTATGAGTGCGCCTTGCACTTGCTTCAAGGCCTGGGTGGCTTGTTTTGTTTCTTCTTGTGCTCATCGAAGGCGAGCTTTGAATGTATCAGCTAGTCAGTGGAGTTAGGTTGGCTCATCTCCCAACTCTGGTTCTCTCAATGGTAGGGGCACAGTGGAGACTACGTGATTGGATTGAAGTTCTTGTTGTACTCCTCAGAATTCAATCTCAATTATATCATACATTTTCTCTTATTTAGCTTCTTGTTTCTCTGTTATTTCCAGCGAAGCATTGTTCAAGGCTACTATGATGAAATCAAAGTCATTTGAGGTGAGGATAGTTTGCATCTTAGTCATGGTGGTTTTTTCTTTCTTCCGGGACAAAGGTTTTAAGGGTGAACCCTTCCTCTTCTTCTGGGGATCAACTTCGTCTCTGGGCGATGTTACTTTGCCTTTATTTTGTTTAGCTTCTGTGCCATTTATCTCTTCACCACCACCCCCTCGCTCTGGTGATATGGAAGCAGTATTCACTGAGGTACTTCTTACATCTTGGGATTCTTCGGTTTTCTTTTTCATGTTGGGTTTGAGTGTATCATGCACAGTTTATGGGCTGTCAAGGTCGGATAGCTCGAAAGGGTCTGCTAAAATAAGGAGGTCCACCGACCAGTCCTTAGTGATCTCTTCTAGGTCCTTTTCCGTCAGCTTGTAGTATGATTGAAGTTGTTCTTTATTCTCATCGGCTCGAATTGTAATGGAAATGAAATGTCGATCTGCGCTGAACTTCATCAGGGTCCGAAACTGGTGTAGAGTGTTCGGATTCATGCGAGGCTCAGATTATTGGTTAGAAAAAGTGTTCTCGGTACATTGCGCGAAGGGATAAATAGGTAAATCGACAACAGATCTCTTGCAATGGCCGAGAATCCTTCATTAAATCTGTTCTATCCATTACGATGCGTCCAACGGTCTAGTGGCAAACCATAAATTCCTTTCTACCCATTCGGAGTGTCGGTCTAACAGTTATAATGTATTCAATGGCTATATTGCTTTGCCACTGCAAAGTGCCATGTGATGCTGTTCTATGATCTTGATGAAGTTTTAATTCTGCAGCTTTTCCTTCGGCGACGTTCCTTCTGTAACTTTCTGTAACTTTTCAACCTTAGCTTTCTTCTTACTTAGCTTTCTAGCCTTCTTTCCAGTGATCTTTGTGTTGGTATTCCTTTTTCCATTCTGATTCTTCTCTTCTTTCGGTAGAGTAGCTTCGCACTAGTGAGATTCTTTCCTATAAATCAGGGGTAATACTTTGTCTCGGATAGGTACTTCAGTCTTCTGTGGTTCTTCTAGTGTTCTTCCAATTATGACCTCCAAATGTCTAGCTTGAAATAGCTTCGATTGATTCTCCTGTTCTTCAATTAAGAGTGCGATCCTCCTAGCTATGAAATATTTTAACTCTTGCCTCTTCTGTTCTAAGGCTTCCTCTCCTTCTTTCCTTCGGATCTAGTCTTTCTCAATCCAAGTCCTTCCTAAAAACATTGGAAATGGGGCACAATCCTCAACAAACTTGATAACTTCAAATTCTTCTTCTGTTGCAGTTCCATGGGAAATCATAGATATCTGGGTAATTCTTCTACATAGAGTTACCAGTTTTCCTTTAAACAAGCCTATTCCTTCTAATGAAGGAATCATAGCAGGCTTTCCTAGGGTTTCCCAAGTTCTTTCTATCATGATATTCACATGTGTTTCCTCATCTAGAACACAGTTGATGTCAAAGTCTCCTATTCTTGCTTCTACTTGCTTTTTTTCTTTGAAAATATATGATAAACTGACATGTTGATGGTCATTTAGGGTTTCTTTCATTTGTAGCAATACTTTCTCTGATTCTTTCTGGGGTTCTGTTAGTGATATTTCTTGTATAGGAGGGATATAATGCAAGTGAAGGGGTAAAACCCACTCGTCCAAAGTTTCAAGCGACAATGCGCCCGTGGTAAACAGCAAATAAGATCGGGCGGTCCAGATTTGCGTGCCTAGATCAGCGGCGCACAACAAATTCCGGACCCCCCCTTCCTTTCGACCTTTAAGCGGAGGGGGGGGGG